>APFE030732316.1:3618-41727 GCA_000404065.3 Pinus taeda | reverse complement strand
AAAAGTTTATTTCATGTGGAGAAAAAGTTTATTTCATGTGGAGAAAATTTCATGCACTTTTATGTGGAGAAAAGGTTTATTTCATGTGGAGAAAAGTTCACGCACTTTCATGGTTGGTTCATGGTATTGGTCCTACAGTTTTTTGATCCTATGGCTTTGGTCCGTGGTATTGCATCCAAAAGTGTTGATCCCAAGTATTGGGTTCATGGTATTGTGTTATTATGGTTTTGGACCGTGGTATTGTGAAAGGCCTAAGACTATAAAAGGGGAAGGATATCATTTGGCAAAGCATCATCTGAATTGTTATTGGATATTTGATAAAGTGCTAGATCTGGAATACTTTGATTGGGTTATGGTGCAGATCTGGATCTGAGCTAAATAGGGATCTCACTGGTTGATGGAGAACAAGATCTAAGGAGAGATTGTGATCAAATGGTTTGAAATGAACTATGGGGGTTGTAGCTCCCTTCCAGGAGAAACTGGAGAACGAGAGAGGGTTGTAGCTCTCTGCAGGTAGAAGCCTGTGTACTGGTATAAGACTGCACCAATACAAAAATATTGTAAAAGGATTTTCTTATTAAGAAGAAGATTGAGATGACTTGCAGCTGGTGGTTTTCTCCCACATTGGGTTTCCACCTTATATCATGGTGTTCATGTGTGTGGCTTATGTGTGATGATCTGTTCTATTTTACTGCACATGTTTACTGTTAATATGGTTGATAATGTTCTAATGCACTCATTAAGGATCAAATAACTGAATCATAAGAAGTTGTGGAAGTAGCATATATGAATCTGAATATGGAAATGAAAAAGTTTTATTGATGTGATAATACTGATTCACCCCCTCTCTCAGTATTATTTCCAACAAAATCACCTTTTGCATCTGATCTATTTTTTGTTTATTTTTTGAGAGGTTTTGAGAGATGAGGCATACTTTTGACTCTTGCCCTCCTAAGCCGATCACTGAGGCATGGATACACATGTTGGGCGAGATGATGCCTAAGAGGTTATTACTAGAGTATCCATCTAGGATTTCCATCGAGGCACTGGGGCTAGTGGGCAATGAGGCTGACCACATGTTTGTCTTGGTGTCATGTCCTTACATGGGGATGTATTGGCAATGGTATCCTAACATCCTCTTCACACTGAATGAGCCTGTAGATGATAGAGGTAATATTAATGTTTTCTTTAAATTAATGTAGTTGCATTTTATTGTCTTAATTAATTAGAATAAAATTTATTCTAGCACGTTCTTTAACTTGTTTTATAAATTTGTTTAATAAAATTGTCTAATTATTGTTGTGTACTATATATTTTCTAGACATTACCAGTTTTGTTGGGGACATGCCTCCACCCCCATAGGAGGGAGATGCAAAGATGGACGAGGCCGTGGAGGGTGAGTCACATCCTCAGTTGTAGATAGGTGCGAGCATGCAAGTGTGTAAGGATGGTGTCAGATTCAAGATGGATTATTGCAACCGAATCTTTGAACTTTTGGTTGAGGAAGGTGTCTTCCCTGTGATGACTCGAGACATCAGGGTAGATCCTAGGATATTGGAGCTCTTTAGAGACTGTCCGTGTGATATGATTAGTCTTATGCATCATATTTGTTGGGTCTTGAAAATGTCATTCATTTCCATTACACTTTCACTATTATGTCCATTATATCACCTCCATTTCACTACTATGTCACCACATTCATCCCACTTTCATTATCATTGGACCACATTTATGTTTTTCCAAACTTTATGAATTCTAAGCCTTTTAAGTGAATTTGTGGTTAAAAATTAGAAAATAATGTGCATATGCTTATACTTAACAAGTGGGTTGAGATTGTTGACATGTGTAGGTCAAAAGAAGGCTTCTAGAAGACCCTTATGTGGCACTCTAAGGCCAAATTCGAATTTGAGTGGAGAGAATCATGGGATCATGAGGATATGTGTCACATCTCCTAATTGTATTGAAACTCTAAGAAGACATGTGTCTGATCAGTTCCTATTTTGATTAGGACTCTAGAAGTAGAGGGAGAGATTCATGGAATTTCATTAATGAGATGACTTCTCATATTTTTATATAAATAGGAGATCTCTCTCCTTCATTTGTTAGTCTTAGCTTGTTAGCTTAGAGCTTACCTTAGCTTGGAGTTTGTAATTCTTCCTTGATGGCTTTTGAAAGCTTTGTTGTACTTTGTAATTTTGAAGAATTTGAATAAAGCTTTGATGTTCTCAACATGGAAGGAGATGTGAAGTAGATGTCATGGAGCACATTAGAATGTATGGTAGAGTAGATTTTATTTTGTAATTTTGCTTTGATTTCATTATGTCATTTGATTGCTTTCAAGTTGATAGTTTAGATTTTCCATTCATGCAATTTTATTTCATGTAAGTGTATTCAACGATTGATTGTAGATTAGTTTTTCTTTACATGTTTTTGCATCAAATAGTGATATGAGATTTACCTCTCTGCTGACTTTGTTATTTTTAGCTTTTCAATTTCAGTTATGCTCCGATTTTAGTCTTATTCATTTGCTTTGTTAGTTAGTTTAGATATCAACTTGCTCATATCATTGACGATTATCTCCGAAAGCCATAGCTTAGACTACTTGGCGAGGAATCGAATTATGAATGATGTGATTTGATTTTAGTTTTACTTTCCTGCAATTAGATATCAACTTGCTCATATCATTGACGATTATCTCCGAAAGCCATAGCTTAGACTACCTGGCGAAGAATCGAACTATGAATGATGTGATTTGATTTTAGTTTTAATTTCTTGCAATTAGATATCAACTTGCTCATATCATTGATGATTATCTCCGAAAGCCATAACTTAGACTACCTGGCAAGGAATCGAACTATAAATGATGTGATTTGATTTTACTTTTATTAGTTTGCAGTTTTTTGATTTGTTTGAGTGCAATAGCGTAACTTTTATTTCTATATTTAGACAAGCAGTAGAGACAGTGATTTCATGATCAATATTTCATCTTTTGTTTGATTGAAGTAGCTACATACTTACACTTTTGTTTAAGTACTAATTCCATTAATAACATGTTTTGAGATCTTTTAAAGTGCTAAGTTTTGGAAGTTCCCATTAGGGACATAAACCTTGTCTTGAAATCTACATCCATACTTGACCTTTAAAAGTTTTCTTAAGACCTTAGAATAGGATTTCCATTTGCATTAGACACTTTAGGAGATCAACAAAAACAAAACCCCAAAACAAAATAAAATCTGTAAAACAACGAAGTAAGAAAAAGGTTAACTAAGCACATATGGTGCACCACACTTCATTAGTTTACGATACCCGGATTGATAATTTATGTAGAGCAATTTAAGACGTTAAATTGACTAGACATTTTTGGCGCCGTTGCTGGGGAAGTGTAATTAGGAGATCTTATTTCTTACATCTAAAAAAAAAAAAAAAATTTCTTGAGTATGCTCTCCTCCCGCACTTTGTGTGATTTGGAGGATCAGAAAAATGATTGTTATGTAAAAAAAGAAAAAAAAAGAAAAAAAAAAGGAGACAAAATAAATTTCATTATTTAAATTGATTCAAAAAAAAAATGAAACCCAACTAGGTTCAGTTGTCCAAGATTGACTGGTTATGGTTTGTAGTGGTCCTCAAAACACTGTATCCCGTTTTAATAAGATTTTGCAACTTAGCTGCAGAATGTGGTCTGATTCCGCAGCTGATTGAGAATTCCACAACTAGTTTCAAGTTTTAGCAGGTTATAGGCATCCAATGAAGAAATTGACCACATGGGCATCTCTGGAATTGTCCCGACATGGATCTTATCCTAGTCCCCCAACCCAGATTGATAAAAAAATCAGCTTAAGACCTTAGTCAAAGTCCTATTTCTAATACATTTACCTTGAAGTCTTTGCTGCCTGAAATTGAAAATCATTAATCCTTCTTATAAAAAATTACAATTCTAGAGAAAAAAAGAAGAGAAAACCAATCAAAGGCTATCCTCAATCCTAGCTTTCACTATGGCCTCAATAAAAAAGAAAAACAAAAAAACAAAAAAATCTGCAAAAGCCTTCTCTAGTTGTCTGCCTGACTCTTGTAATAAGCGGTAGCAGGTCAATGTTAGTGAAAATCTTAAACACTCATCTATATTCCATCCATTGCTGGAGTATCATTAGCATTGTTACAGCTGCTATTTCTTATCTCAATCATTTCTTCCATCCCTTAGTCCAACCGGAGCATCCCTACTGGGACCATACCTATATGGAAATGCCTGCCAACATTTATGAGAAAATCAATGGCCTTCCTTGTATACCAGTTAGTTTGTAGGTATTTATGGTGCAAGACTTTTGCAACAAAATTGTGAATGAAAGAAGACTCTAGAAGCCAAGCTGGTTTTAATTATTTGCATCTGTGGTATTAATGATATACATCCAAAGACACGGAAGATCTTACAGCTACTGTGTTTGAGATAGATCTTCAATGGCGTCTTCTTGAAAGTGAACAAAGAAAATGTGAATATGTTGCAAAGGAGTGAAACATATGTGACTTATAGCTATCCTAATTTGAAGAATATTAGAGAGCTGATTTACATGGATAGAAAAACATGCAGAGGATTCCTCTGACAGACAACGCTGTTATTGAATAGGTTTTGGGTCAGTATGGAATCATTTGTATTAAAAACTAAGTGAAGGTTTTCTTAAATCGTTGAAGGTTCCAGACACTCCAGATTGATTAAGGTTATGTGCATTCCAAAATACATTGCCCCAATTCTTTAGCCCTGTCATCATGCCTGTGTAATACACCTGACAGACAAAAAAAAATGCGTAATAGCTGAAAAAATGTCAAACTTTGAATGTAGGATTTGGCCAAACGAAGACGAATTTGGAAAAAATAAAACATGGGTTTTTTTTTTCTGGTAGGGTCAATTAGATAACCCATAAATGGTTTTAAGAAATTCGTGGCGGTTAAAGAGAATTTATCAGTTCTCTGAGGCCTCTTTTTGCTTGCCGCGTGAAGAAAAACAGATTTTAATGAACAGACTGTGATTTAATTCAAAAAGGGGAATTCTAATTTTATTATGTGCTGGCATTTACTCCACCACGTCTCCTGCCTTTTATTAACACTTGTCTATAACTCATTAACACCTGTTAACAAGCAATTCCAATTGAAGACGACTCCGTTTAGTGAATTATCTCCATTACGTGAACCAGTTGAGTATGCCTCTTCCAAATTGATTTGTCAATTTCAATCGAACTTCACTACTCCATCTATTTAAATAGCTATCCCTATGTTCTTTTCATAAAATTTTTGATGCTTTACTCGGATGGATTTCATTATTTTCATAGCCACACGCCTTGCATGATTCGTAGAGATTTAAATTGCAGCAACATTCTTGTGAATGGCAATATTGGATTCATGTGAATCGTAAGCTGATTGCATACGACTCTTAAACCCTTATTAGTTATTCATTACACTGAGTTTTTTTTCCTTTTCATATCTTCGCAGCCTCTTTGCATACTCAGTCACCTTGTTTTCACACAGCCTATGCATATATTCGCTTTGTTTGCACATATATTCATTAGCTGCGGAATCCAACCACTTTCCGCAGCTGATTCAACTTTCCGCAACTGTTTTTGTTAAACTCTAGGTTGTAGGTGTCATTAGGCAAAACAAGGCACGTGGGAAAGTTAGGAACGACCTGGACATAGATCAGGTCCTATTGGTTTAGCCGGATTCATTAAAGAAAGTCGTGGTCAACGGTGGTCAAATGGTGAGGAGGTACATACAATTGCTTTAGTCACAGTCATTTGCTTCCATATACATTTTCATTCCATTTCCATATCCATATATGTCTGATTTCTATCCATGCAATCACTCCATTTCTCAGACAGTAAAGGGAATTCTGAAGAGTAGCGGAGAACAAAAATGATGGGGCTCATTGGGAGAGCTAAATCAGTTGAACACACTTGGACTTGGACTTTTTTTAGCTAGATCAAATGGGCAATCAGATATGTGTTAAACAGTTGCTGTAGGAGTCATTAAAGTCGTTGAAAAGATCATACAGTTCCATTACTCTGAAATATTTTCATTATTAAAACTGTTTTGCTTCATATACCATTTATAAATTTTTTATTTTTTTTAAGCAAAACAGTGAAGTTTTTTTTTTTTTTTGAAAAATAGCAGAGAAGCTCATGAATAATTGGTCTTGTGCACCAGCTATGATCTTAGGCTCTTTCTCCCTGGTACTTGGTTGCATAAAATCTCTTTTCCAATAACTTAAATCAGAAAACTAATGGTTGACTGTCTTTTAGCTATGGAATGCAGCCTGATTCCGCAACTAACTAGCAATTCCACAACGATTTTATTACTTCTATAGGTTATAGGTGTCAAGAGACGAAACAAACCACATGGGTAGCTGGGAAAATTTCAGTACATAGATGGTGTCCTATTCATTTGATCCAATTTGATGAAAAATACCCCGGTCAAAGGGAAGTCAAGTTGTTTGTTATCACTAAGTCGCCACACTAAGTCGCCGCATGTCAAGAAAAAATAATAATTTTGAATCAATGAAATGAATAAGTTATTTGCTTACTTTTCTGAAGGTATTGATTAATTTTGGACTGATGATGAAAGATGAATGACTAAATTTTTATTCAAGATTTTTAGCTACAAAAACCATCGACATTTCGTAGCTGAAGTCCAATTCCGCAATTGCTCTCCAATTATGCAGCTGAAAAACCTCATTGTTCAAATCAACCTAAATTTCTCATACAAAATCATATTTTGATGATTCAAGTATTGTTGGAAAGATCTCAAGAAGATCTACACAATGAGAAATCCATCATTAGACTTTGAAATGGCAAATAATGAAATAAATTGCTGAAAAGAAGCAACATCAACTTGAGGCACTAATTCCAAATCAGGTATAAATTCTTTTGATTTTTTTTTCTTTGAGAACTTGTTTCATTAATACAAATTCTTAGTTTTGTATGTAAACATCATACCTAGAGAGATTGGCCATCTCCCTCCTTTGAAAATCTTACATTCCATTGCAGAAGAAATATTAGTTTTTTTTGCAGGTTCCAGGAGGAAGGACAAATGACTACAAGAGAATGGTGTCTCTCTAAGAGACCAATTTGTTTCATAAGAGGATGATCAGCAACAAAGAGGAAATATGCTGATGCAAAATCAGATTCAAACACTTGAAAAACTTTCAGATACTATTGTCTCCATCACATCCATACTTCATAATAAACCATTCACCTCATTTCACTCCATATTTTCCATTTACATTCACATACATTTTCCATCTCTTTTTCTCCATTCATAACCCACAAATAAAATCAAGAGGCTCATTCACATGCTTATTGCCCATTTCCATTTCTGCTCTCCATTGCCATCTTCCATTTTCATTTTCAATTTCCTGTCATTTTCATGTCGCAAATAAGCCCTGCTTCAATGCAAATTATTGAGTCCATAGTCCTTTGAGTCTAAGTTCTTTGTAAAAACACCTTGAGGCTTGCATGCCTTAATGGAAAGTCCTCATGATGACAAACAATGGGAATACATTAATGTCCCTTATTCGTTAGATCTTCTAGGTGACTCGACATCGACAAATTCATTCATACCTAGCAAGATGTGTTTGGGCATCTTGACTCTCATTGTCATCAATGATGAGAGTTCTCGTGTTGACTAGTGGCATCCATTAATGGTCACTAAGTCAACAATTTCCTACTATGTTTGACATCAGAACATATTTTCACATAGTAGGAATTGTGCCAATGAGTTTTAAAGACATGAAGACTATTATTTTCCAGCATTTTGGAGCAGATTCAGCAAGTTTTAGTAGAAGCAATAAAAAGTCATCTTAACTCTTTATCCATGACTCCTCTTGTTCAGCCACTTGAAGATGAATATGATTAGAATTTTGCAGCCACCATACATACAACTCATCCATTCCAAAGGGTAAGTTACGGTACGTCATTTTCTAACTTTTTGATCATAGAATTCCATAAAAAGCTAGAATGATAATTGTTGGAAAAACATTTCTCTTCCTCATTTCATAAAATTTCCAATACCATCAGTTGGGGGGGAAATACATTCATATTCATATCTTGCCATGTCCATATCATATTCAGGAGCCCACATACTTCCAACATATATTAACTATTACATTGTTATTATGAGCATACAATGGCTTTTAAAAAAAAAGTGCTTAAAGGATAAATTGTGTTAGAGTCGGTCTTGTCAGTCCTCCGTCAGAGATCAAAATTCTTTCTGCGTTTCATTTTTAGGAGTCCCGCTCCATTCACTCAGTTGCATTCCGCTAGGAGCATGCCATAATCTGACGGAAAAGGTCATGCTAGTCATTTCCCCTCATGTCTGGCACCTGCTGGCTTAGGCCTTTTGTCAATGTTCACTAAATTCCTTGACAGTTAATGTTCGATATTTTAATGGACAAGAGTCATTTTCAGTCATTAGGTCTAGGGATTAGTCAATTTGGTCTTCAACCATGTCCAATAAAGCCATGCAGACCAGAGGGAGACCCTTACAAAGTTGTGATTCAAAGATTTTCATCGTCATGTTGACAGATTACGACTGTTCTTCAAAACTCTGTTTTGAAGAAAAGTCAAATAGTGTGTCGTTTGTGATAAAATTTCAAAAACGTCTCCAGTTGATATCTTCAGGTATAGTTATCGTTTCCTTGGCCAAATGCCATGTCATGCGACCCCTGCAAAAAGTGCCAAAATTTTTGTCATTCTAACTAAAAATTCAAAGGGAAAAGTGAAATTTAGTGTTGCATTAAATTAGTGAAAAGTGCCAAAACAAGACATTAGCAAAGTGGGTTTTGAAGAAGAAAAAATTAAACCCATGACTCCAAATGCCTTTATATAGAAGTTTCCACAAGTAACAAAGTCATTGTGCAAATCAAGGTTATAGAGAAACATAGCAAAGTGATTGAGAGTGCAAGCACGTGTTTGGAGTAAGTTTGGAGGTGTTTTCGAAGGCGCGGTGCACAGATAGAGGAGCGCGGTGCACATAGACAGCGCGACGCACACAACGCTACCCCACAGTGTTAATTTAACACGGGTGTGGTGCACACACAGAGCGTGGTGCACTGGGTTTGTTGCGCGGCGCACACCCACAAAGGCCCGAAATTGTTCCAAATTTGCGACAACTTGTTTGGAATTCCTTCCAATTGCCAGAGATCATAACAACACCTAGTTGCATACCATCATCAAAGGGTAGTACAAGCACAGTACACATACAACAGTCATGGCATCTAAGCATTCATCGGAGTATGAGATGGAAACACAAAGTGATTCATCCTCGGAAGAACAGGCTCCCTGGAGACATCACAAAAGTGGCAAACATGTTAGGGATGAGCCAACTACCCTCACAGAATTGCAGGCCTGCCCTCTTGCTATGTCATGTTTCCAGCATCTATCATGTTTTGAGTTTTGTCAAAGGGTAGCTAATGTTCAAGGTCATCATGGGTTGGCCCATCTTTTTGTGCTTCACCTACATGGAGATCACTCTATCTTGGCTGGGGTCACCTTCACACTGACACCTGAAACTGTCTCATTAGCAACCGGCATACCGAATGTTGGAGAATAGTGGCACAAGAAACATAAGGCGGATAGGTAGCACTATGAGCCTTACATTAAGGCCAGTTTCTTGAGGCAGCTCCAAAGAGTCTTTCCATTCAGATATTTGAAAGATGAATATGCTCCTCTCCTGAAGTTGATCATGAAGTACTTCAGCTGTGAGGGGAGGTTCTCTCGTCTATATGCCTATCACATCAGGTTTCTCATGCACTTTACCAGGGTACGGATGATGAACATCCCATATTTCATTTGCAGGAACATAGAGAGGATGAACACCTTCATGCAGCACAAGACCCCTCAGCAGCAACTTAACAATGTTTATCACTTTGCTCTTATTAAGATTTTGGTGGATCATCAGCTGGGATTACAGGGCATTACTTGGGATGACTTCATATCCCGTGACCTCTTCAGCACTTCACAGGTATCATCAGAGGTTGAACATGAGTTAGGTGGTCCTTCTCATCAATATGAGCACCATGAGACCACTATTATGCCAGTATTCATCACCTATCAGAGAGGCAGTAGACATTTGTTTGCAGCAGCAAAGCGAGTGTTATCTCCACCCAGGGTGGAAGGGGCCTCGCTTCCGACATAGGCAACACAGGCACAGGACAAGGGCAAGTGGCCCATGCATGACGAAGCACCATCAAGTGAACAAGAGGCCGACTTCATCCTCATTCATGATGATGATGCAGATGTGGAGAGTGCCAAACTTAGGAGGACCATCCAGGAGCAGCAAACGGAGATCCAAGATTTATCACTCAATTTGGAGAGGGACAAGGATTATCAGGTATTTGGAGCAGAGGAACAAACAACTTGAGGACCAACATGAGATCATGGAGCTGCAAAGTATCCGTGAGAATCGCCAAGCTGCCTAACATAGGATGATTGAGCTCACTCCCTTAGAGCAAGAGATTAACAATGACCGAGAGTCTTGGCTCGAGCGTATCAACATCCACCTTAAGAAATTTCTAGAGAAGGCCGACAAGGACAAAACCATATTGAAGCGGATGGTTTATCACTACAGGGCACGGAACATGAGTTCGAAGGCTCGGATAAGGAGTTTGAAGGTAAAATTGAGCAAAGCGACAAAGAGGAAAAAGAGGCCAAAAGAGAAATATCGGCTTCGAATCTTTGCTGAAGCTTTTGTGGCCCAACATAACACCTCATATAGGATCTCCAACCCAAATTTCAAAAAATCTGGGGCAATTTTGGTCACATGACAAATTTTTGGGCACAACACAGGGTTTTTCTCCCCATGCGCCGCGCCACCAGTGCGGCGCTTAGGATTGGGAGCTCCAAATCACAAATGGCTTGGATTTTTGGATTTAGCATGAAAAATCATGCTTGTTGGTGCATGCACAAGAAATTTGGGCATGATTTGAGTCCCCAGGAGGTCAAAAACACTCAAAAAATGACCTCTCTGCCCCTATTTAGACACACAGGAAGCAGTCTTGGGAGAATGAAGTTTTGGAGGGGCAAATGAGCCAAATTTAGAAATTCCATTTGGGTTGGAAAGTAGACAGGCCAGGCTTTCCAACAAGTACACTTGGGCACAATTTGGACTCCTGCAGGTACCTAAAAATTTCCTCCATAGTGGCACGGCGCATATAGATTTGGGCGCGATGCATATAGAGAAAAAGGCCAAAATCACTTCCGCTCCGCGACATTTCGATTCACGACTTTCTCCAAGTGGGCCCGCTCAATTACACTATATTTTTCTCAACAACTAAGGCAATGTTTAAAGAGTATTTTCACTAAAAGTTGGCTTTTATCCAAGTGGCAAAGGAAGGCGAGCAGTCACCCAAGCCATTTGTCATTTTTGTAATGCTGCACCTGTAACTAATGGTTGGATTTCCATTTCCATTTTGTAATGATTTGAAAAACTCCCCAACTCTTGGTCGTTCTATTTCCCCATGGCATAGTCTATTTACTGTATGCAAACCATTTGCAAAGGGTTGGTTGTAATTTCTGGGAGACTGTGGGAGAGAAACTTAGTTCTTCATTGTATACTTTGACAGAGAATTAATGAAAGGCAACGGCTCTGGTTCATGAGATTCATGTGGTGTGAGTGTAGAAATGTGTTCTCTTTATGTTTCATATGTATTTCTTTATGTTTCACAGTTCATTCACATTCATTTCCAGTGAAATTTTCTAAGTAAGATAAGGTAGAATTCATGTTTATTGCTCTGCCTGTGGGAAAGTTTCACGTTATGTGTTCTTCTTCTGTTGAAAAGGATTCATGTGTTTATGCCCTTTTCACCCTCCTAAACAATCTTTCCATTCCGCATTATTTCAAATTTAATTGCTAGACTTTCCGCCTGTCTTGCCTCACAAAGTAATCTGTGCCTTTGTGTTAAATTATCTGCTTATATTGTTTGTTTGTCCCATATATCCCAGAAACCCAGTCATTTATCAAAATTTACCTCTTGTTTCCATGTTTATTTACTAGCCTAAAATCAATATTTCACTGCAAGTCATCTCAGACCATATCGTTTTGATTATTCACTGAGCGTGACACGGAGAGAGCCCTCTCCTGTTCTGGTAGGGCTAGCTACCAGACTGAGCGTGGTTTGTGGTTACCCTGAATTTTGCCTTCCTTCAACCTAAGGTAGATTTAGGTGCTAACAAATTGGATACAAACAAAATTATGTTTGTCACACAAGAACCAACCATCATGAAATCCAATAAAGATATACTTTGCAACAATAATCAAAATATCATTATGCAAAGTTCAGAGATCAAAATAGAATGCAAAAAAAAAAAAAAATTGGTTGTAACACAAGAACCAACCATGTTGTAATTCAAGTAAAACACTTTGCAAAAATATGAAGTTATCAAATGATATCATGCAAAGTTAAGCCAAAGCTCAAGGATCAAAAGAATTAATGTAATATATATTGCATGAGGGCATGCAATAGCTTCAGTTGGGGGGTATGTTGGGTCTTGAAAATGTCATTCATTTCCATTACAGTTTCACTATTATGTCCATTATATCACCTCCATTTCACTACTATGTCACCACATTCATCCCACTTTCATTATCATTAGGCCACATTTATGTTTTTCCAAAATTTATTAATTCTAAGCTTTTTAAGTGAATTTGTGGTTAAAAATTAGAAAATAATGTGCATATTCTTATACTTAACAAGTGGGTTGAGATTGTTGACATGTGTAGGTCAAAAGGAGGCTTCTAGAAGACCCTTATGTGGCACTCTAAGGCCAAATTCGAATTTGATTGGAGAGAATCATGGGATCATGAGGATATGTGTCACATCTCCTAATTGTATTGAAACTCTAAGAAGACATGTGTCTTATCAGTTCCTATTTTGATTAAGACTCTAGAAGTAGAGGGAGAGATTCATGGACTCTCATTAATGAGATGGCTTCTCATCTTTTTGTATAAATAGGAGATCTCTCTCCTTCATTTGTTAGTCTCAGCGTGTTAGCTTAGAGCTTAGAGTTTAGAGCTTAGCTTAGCTTGGAGTTTGTAGTTCTTCCTTGATGGATTTTGAAAGCTTTGGAGAGCTTTGTTGTATTTTGTAATTTTGAAGAATTTGAATAAAGCTTTGATGTTCTCAACATGGAAGGAGATGTGAAGTAGATGTCATGGAGCACATTAGAATGTAAGGTAGAGTAGATTTTATTTTGTAATTTTGCTACGATTTCATTATGTCATTTGATTGCTTTCAAGTTGATAGTTTAGATTTTCCATTCATCCAATTTTAATTCATGTAAGTGTATTCAACCGATTGATTGTAGATTAGTTTTTCTTTACATGTTTTTGTATCAAATAGTGACATGAGATTTACCTCTCTGCTGACTTTGTTTTTTTTTTAGCTTTTCAATTTCAGTTATGCTTTGATTTCAGTCTTATTCATTTGCTTTGTTAGTTAGTTTAGATATCAACTTGCTCATATCATTGACGATTATCTCCGAAAGCCATAGCTTAGACTGCCCGGCGAGGAATCGAACTATGAATGATGTAATTTGGTTTTAGTTTTACTTTCTTGCAATTAGATATCAACTTGCTCATATCATTGACAATTATCTCCGAAAGCCATAGCTTAGACTATCTGGCGAGGAATCGAACTATGAATGATGTGATTTGATTTTAGTCTTACTTTCCTGCAATTAGATATCAACTTGCTCATATCATTGACGATTATCTCCGAAAGCCATAGCTTAGACTACCTGGCGAGGAATCGAACTATGAAATGAATGATGTGATTTGATTTTAGTTTTAATTTCCTGCAATTAGATATCAACTTGCTCATATCATTGACGATTATCTCCGAAAGCCATAACTTAGACTATCTGGCGAGGAATCGAACTATGAATGATGTGATTTGATTTTACGTTTATTAGTTTGCAGTTTTTTTGATTTGTTTGAGTGCAATAGCTTAACTTCTTCTTCTTCTTTTCTTTTTTCTTTTCTTTTCTTTTTCTTTTTCTTCTTCTTCTTCTTCTTCTTCTTCTTCTTCTTTTTTCTTTTTTCTTTTTCTTTTTCTTTTTTTTTTTTTTTTTTTTTTTTTTTTTTTTTTTTTTTTTTCGTATTTAGACAAGCAGCAGAGACAGTGATTTCATGATCAATATTTCATCTTTTGTTTGATTGAAGTAGCTGCATACTTACACTTTTGTTTAAGTACTAATTCCATTAATAACATGTTTTGAGATCTTTTAAAATGCTAAGTTTTGGAAGTTACCATTATGGACATAAACCTTATCTTGAAATCTACATCCATACTTGACCTTTAAAAGTATTCTTAAGACCTTAGAATAGGATTTCCATTTGCATTAGACACTTTAGGAGATCAACAAAAACAAAACTCCAAAAAAAAATAAAATCTATAAAACAACGAAGTAAGAAAAATGTTAACTAAGCACATATGGTGCACCACACTTCATTAGTTTACGATACCCGGATTGATAATTTATGTAGAGAAATTTAAGACGTTAAATTGACTAGACAATATTACTGGAGCTACTAGGAAATTGGCAACGAGGAGGGATGGGAATGCAACAAATACATATGGGTCTTCACCCAGTACTGCCCCATTATATCATGATGATTAGGGTGATGATCCTTCTAGTGATCATGGTGGTGATCCTTCATATACACAATCTTCACCTAGACGCACTACCCCATCAGATTATGATTAGGGTTTCGATGATGCTTCTAGATGTACTCCACCTCCTCATCATTCACCTCATGATCACCCACTACCTCATATTTCCAATCATCAAAAAGCAGACCAACCACCTTCTCCTCCACCTCATAGTTCGACTGTTGAGGCAATTGACCATCCATCATCTTCTGCTACAGATCAAACTACCACTACTACTGTTGTAACATCTTCTGCTATAGATCAACCTGCCACTACTATTGTTGTATCAAATATATTTCACTTGATCATGCAGTTATTAGACTTGTTTGTATATATATATATATATATATATATATGGTGCATTTTTTTTTTCATGTTGATGTACTTAATTTATATGTTGGTGTTGATGTGTATATTGTTAGGTCATGCTAGATATGTTCATTTAATGTGCTTGCAAATAGATATGTATGTGATAACAATTATTTGACATGAGATGTATATTTGAGGATGTGTGTGGTGATGATGTTAGATTACAATGCTTGTGTTTTGTTAGATGTGATCACAGTGATGATTCCCTATAAGATTAGTAGATTTGTGTGCTAACTAATGTTGTTTATATGTGCTAGAGGTGTATATAATTAGATGATAGCAATTTTGAATGTGTATTTTATATGACGTTTACGTTTATTAGATGGTTATCATCATCATGATATTTATTATAGATTATGTATTGGTGAACGTATATCAAAATTTTATATATAAAATTACATGCAAAACGACTTACTTATAAAAAAAATACAAAGATATTTTTATAAATTACAAAGTTGACTATGGTTGAAACTATAATTGTAAAATTACCATAAATATTTCTTTATTGCTTTGATAGTTCATACATATTCATTCTAACCTAATTAATAAAATATTTCAATACTCACAAGGAAAAATAATTAACGGTAAAATAATTTAGTTAGTTCTTTATAATACGAAACCATGTAACTCTATTATTTTTTTATATAGCATAATAATAATAATAATAATAATAAAATTATTCAAAAATACAATTTAAACAATGAAAAATTACACATGGTCTATATATAGAGATAGAAAACCACTACAGATCCATCTTAATCATAGATTTATGAAGCACTAAAAAAGATTAAATCATTTGACATGTACATATTTTTTCAAGTATTTCATTTTAAAAAGAGATTTCATGTAATAAGATTCCATCCCTCCTGACTCTTGGTAGATCCGTTGTTAAGATGGATCTATACTGGTTTATAAAATTCAATCTATTACTAAATTTAAAAACTTAAGTCATAATTTGTTATAATTAATTTACATTTAATATAACTTAAAATGTTCTATTTAAAAAAATTTATCACTAAAGTTATGAGAGTTTCAAGCAATTTAAATTTAATATTTATAGCAACTCTTACCAATTTAAATTACAAAATTTTTCTTTCTAAAGAGGAGGAAGACATGTAAAATAAGGCTGGTGAAGTTACTTGTAGTTGGGGATTTGCTCTATTGGAAGTTCTCCCTTAAAGAGACAAGTGAACTTTTTTCTAGTAATAAAGATATAACATTTTGATGCTAATTTGGTTCTTTATTTGCTATTCTGGTTTAAATTTATGTTTTCTTTTAAATAATAAACATGAGCTAAATAATGCAAAAAACATACTATATTAGATTTAACTTTTGACAAATAATATATTTGATTATTTCTTAAAGAAGACTCAAGAAATATTATTTTTTCCACATACTTATCACGAGATAGTCACTAAAATTAATGTTTCACATTTCTACTAGCTAATACATCATGTTTACAATGATAAATACATGTCTAATTTAAGAAATTTACTTATAAATGCATAAAAATAGATATTTATTTTATATAATCTAAACAGGAAAGTAAAATGCATCACCAAGTCTATTAGAAAGTCAAACAAATGCTTCTTAATCACCATCACACTATTTATCATTTAATTCTTAGCCATAAAATATTTATTAATTCAACTTTTATTTATAATTACCATTGAAAATAAAAGTCAAAACTCTTCCATTATCCATGAAGAAAAAATTAAAACCTCTCATGCATCCATGTAAGCCCATTTGTTTCTCTTGCATAAAACGATGTAATTAACATTTTACACATGCACATAAGACCTCCTTTTAGTTTACATAATGTTGCAAGAACTAAAATTTAAATATCGTAAACAAGAGTTTACATCTCATGTCAAGAATTTAATCTTATATATTAATACAAACATTTTTCATTGTTAAAGTCATAGATTTATCACTATATGATTTATGTTGATTTTGATACAAACCTAAAGAAAAACACGTGAAATGATTAATAAACAAGTAATTATCTAACATCTAATTATACATTCCTTCTCTTTAATTCCTTCATCTCAACCATTTTATGTCAAGTAGGGAAGAATCGACTTATTTTATCGAAATCGTGGAGTGCTCTTGTGAACCTTTCTAGAATAAATCTTCAATGTTGTTTACAAATTCCCTATTTTCTCATTTTTAGTATATTCTTCTCATTTTCCTATTTGAGAAGGATTGTCACCTTGAATCCTTATTATCATAGATATTGTACACCATGTTTTAAACATTTATATTTATGGAGATATGTTGCATAGTGAAAATAAGGGAGATTATTTTACTATATTGAAAAACTTTGATGATGGTTGTAGTAGGCCTTTTAGTACACATATATAACATAGATATGATTTTCCTTCCCCATTTTCTATCGCTTTGTGAGTAATTTTAGATTGATACTCACAATGTCATTTGAGAAAGAAGATAATGAGTATATTTAGATTGATATCTTAAATAAATATAGTTATAAATAAGCATTCTTAATGGAGTTCTCACCTTTAGGATTAAAAATGGACTTTTATATATCTAGAGTAGAAAATGTTTTATACTAGCATTTGCACCACATGTTGCAAAGGAAACGCCGTAAGGCAATGATATAAGAAACAATAGCATAGAAGAAAGAAGTCAAAATTTTATGTAAATGACATAAGAAACAATAACATAGAAGAAATAAGTCCAAATTTTATGCAGTTTTGTTTCTTTACTGGTGCTTATTTTTTATCATCAACAAATGCCTAGATCAACTATCCAGATTACCAAGAACCTTCGCGTTTGAGGGTGTTGCCACAATGCCACAAAGCTCATTCGGGAAGGGAATTGTTGTGAGAGATGCAAATTGTTTCCATTGTTTCTTGAATGGAATTTGTTCTTGCACTGATTATTGTAACGCTAATTACAAACGTCTCATACAAAATAGTGTGACTACAAGCATAAGCAATTACTTGCCTTTTGTGACAAGCATATGTTTGATAGAGAAAAATGGACAAATGGAAAAGCAGAGGGGATTAGTAAAATATTTGATGTGTATTGGTTTCTGTTCGGTGTAATCTAGGGTGTATACATAGCAAAAACATACCTGGATAGTTAGTGACATTTTCATAAGACAGATTGAATTTCTACCTGATTCATTTCTTCATATCGGCCATAATTTTACAAAAAATGTCGAACAGGGGTTACATTGAGTATAGTATTGCTAGCAATTTACATAATGCAGTGTTGTTGGGTGGTATGCTAATGGTGACATATCATGTGATCATATTTCATTGATATAGACGGTATTTCGAGCATAGTTATTTAAGGTTACATGTAGAAGATTTGAAGAGAAGCTATGCATGGCAGATTCTACCTGCTCTAACATAATTCACCCAAAAGATACAAAATTTATTTGACAAACTGATTTATCTTGGACAATGTGATTGTTATATGAGAAGGCGTGCATTGGGCTTAAGATTGTAAAATATCTCATAACATTTTCCAATATACTATAAATCAAGGCCAAGGAACACTAACATAGGGAATAATAAACATGTGTAGAAGCTAGGACATTCATAACATAGTAAGAAGAGCATTCCCTAAAGGGTCCTCTAGGTCAAACCCATTTCTAATTACATGGCCATGCACCTTGTTTCCCTGCTGCAGAGCTTCTAGGCCAGCACACGCACCAAGTACACTGGCAAAGGTAACATGATCCGCCTCTATAGCTATCCATTGCATCCGACCATAAAGCCTTAATGCCTCCTGACAATACCCATTTTTAGTATATCCAACAATCATAGTATTCCATGACACCACATCTCGTTCAAGCATTTTGTCAAACACTATCCATGCATCCACTATATATCAATATAGACTTGTTCGACTTACTCAGAACTAGTAGCTGAAGCTCATCATATAGTGCAAGAACTCCAGCACCTACTACTCCTAACATAATATTAGGAGTTACTCCTTGAATAGGGCACAGATGCCCTCCTGGCGCACAATCTATTGAAAAGCACGAACATTGTTGCTATAACTTGTTTCTAGAAAAACAGCTTGATAGAAAATTTTATGTGAGATCCATCATAGTTGCTAGAAGTAACATCACAAGCTCAGAACATGAGCAAGAATGTAGATTTTATGTCATATTTCTTACTTGTAAACATCTAAATCAAACTCCATTGCTCTTCCCCTGTGCTTTTATGATATTGCATCCGATATTGAGCTGCAAAATCCTGAGAGGCCAAAATAATTAGAAATTGTATAGTAGGTGGTAGCTTCATAATATTAATTTTCACATGTCTCACCGCGAGCCAGAGACGAAATTGGTATACTTGAGGATTAGACATCAGCGTTTGATCAATCCAATTTCTATGAAAACTCAAGAGTCATTTTTCCAACAACATGAAAAATCTAATTAGACTTAAACATGGTATATGGAATTAAATCATCAAACTAAAATTCATATCCATAATTATGGCTACATTTGTGCAATTATCCTTTCACGTATACCTACAAACGAAATGCTATAAATTTCTTGTGAACATTTGTAGAGGAGTTTACCTCATAGATCAATAATATATGAAACCAAATGTGAATCTTCAATTCACATGATATGGCGTTGCAAAACAAAAGTGCACAGCTTCTTACGAATTCTAAGAATGATGTGAAAATTGAAACAAGGTAGGGTGCAACCATTTGGTTTCCATCTCTGTTACAAGTATTCCATGTCAGAGCAGCTATCCATTGAATATATGATAGGTCTTGTCTCTATATAGAGGCCCTTTTGGGCCATGATCCATTTTCCTTTGAAAATATTACATTTTCCTGCATCTTTCTTTGGATTGACCTGAATTATCTCTAAATCCTTGCATTTCCTTTTAATATCTTGAATTTAAGACATTTTCTCTATGCTACTTCTTGTGTTTACACTGCCGTTGTCAAAGAAATAGTGACTAGTATGCGACCATTTTTATTGTATAGGCAAGAACAACATGAAATTTGGTTTAGGAGCTTCAAGGTGATCAAATATTGAACTGAATAATTGTCAGGGATCAGATGTACCCACAACTCTTTCAATCAAGGAAGACTGCCAAATTGAGAGAGAAGACATTAGAACAAAAGGGAAGGAAGACAAATTATTTTTCATATTGACAAATAGATAGTACATACTACATACTAAAAATAGTTTTCTTGAACAACTAAAATTCAAAATCTTGCGACTATAAGAATAATGGCAAGACTGAAACATTTTCCTATTGTGATTTTCACAAACTAAAATGTAGAACTTTGGTCATTTGATGCATGCGGCTCAGGAACTGCTGTTGCTACCTTGAATTAAATCTCAACTACCTAGTCCTCATGATGATGATCCTTTGGTGCGGGATCAAATCCATCCACCACCACTTGATTGTTATAAATACATAGCTCAACTAATCTGGAAAAACAAAAAGCCCTAATCCCTAAGCCTACTGCAAATCTCTCTGAGGGAAAAGATTAATGTGACCCCAAGGGCCCATTACCATCTCTGTTCTCCTCCTTCGTGAGAGTTTTCACATGAAAATTCTGAAGTGGGAATTAAATGGGGAGATCCATTGCCACAGAGCAGGGAAAACTATTCATTAATCAGCATTACAAAGCATTTGATCATGGTAATTAGGTTCTGTGGATGAAAAACGCATTTGGAAACAGTAAGATGCAATGGGAATTTTGGAAGAGAAATTGTTCTGATAAAGGTCTGGTGGGTTCTGACCAGGGCAAATAGGTCCTGGAAATATAAATGCTAGGTTGTTGAGACATATTGCAGATTGAGACATGGCAGGATGTTGAGACATATTGCAGGTTGAGACAATTCTTTTTGAGATAAAGTACATCAAGACTATAAATGCAATTCTATTTTGAGAATTCTTAGTCTCATAAATCTTACATGGTCTCCATGGTTTTCAGTGGACGTAAAGAAAAATATGAACTGCACAATTTACATTTAGGATCCGGCTTAAAAAAAACACACAAAAGTAAAGATCAGGCTTCGACAATAATGACAATGAGTAGATTAAGCCATTAAATTACAAAAAACTGTCTCCGGATAATAAATATTACTGCTCGATGATGAAAGTATTACAACTTTGAAGAGTTAGGGGTATATTGTTATGGAGGATGATCATATATAAATAATTTATAACTTAACAACAAAAGGTTCTGTATCAGATAATTCCATCAAAGTATATATGCTCAAGTGCATTACCATTTGCACAAATACACTTGATTTCATCTGTACCCAACTCCTACACCTTCGAGTAAAATTATCAAAAGAATGAAATGCCCCTCAAAATAGCAGTTACCCACTGATTGCATCACCCGCTTCAACATTAAAATTGCTGCATACTCTTTGTGTTGAATATCTCCTGCTCCTTCAGATGCTGCTAAAACATTGCAAGACGAGCTTGTAAGTTAACTAAACCAGTTGCTTTACGTGACAGAAAAAAACTTAATTGAGATACATAATGATCTATGTGACTCCCAGGTTGATCAATTTCAGACATATTGCAGGTTGAGACATGGGAGGTTGTTGAGACATATTGCAGGTTGAGACATTCTTTTTGAGATAAAATACATAAAGACTATAAATGCAATTATGTTTTGAGAATTTTTAGCCTCATAAATCTTACATGGTCTCCATGGTTTTCCGTGGCCGTAAAGAAAAATATGATATTCTGTTATTATGAATAGGTCACAGAGGGACAATATATGCAAATGGGCAAAGGAGAAATGCAAGTGCCATGCCTGCAAAATACAGTCTATTGGACATTCAAAGCATACTCTGGATCGATTGATTATCTTGTTATGTAAAGACACGTGATTTGGTGAAAAAACTGACCAATGTAGGATGACACACCAGCGATGGCACAAGCCAACAGAAGCAATGCAGAGAAGACTAGTATAGCAAAGTAGTAGAGAACTCTAAAACGGCTCAGGAACTACTACTGCTGCCTTGAATTAAATCTCAACTGCCTAGTCTTCATGATGATGACCCTTTGGCGTGGGATCAAATCCATCCACCACCACTTGATTGTTATAAATACATAGCTAAACTAATCTGAAAAAACAAAAAGCCCTAATCCCTAAGCCTGCTGCAAATCTCTCTAATGGTGAAGATTAATGTGACCCCAAGGGCCCATTACCATCTCTGTTCTCCTCCTTCACGAGAGTTTTCACTTGAGAAATTGAAGTGGGAATTAAATGGGGAAATCCATTGCCACAGAGTAGAGAAAACTATTCATTAATCAACATTACGAAGCATTTGATCATGGTAATTAGGTTCTGTGGATGAAAAACACATTTGGGAATAGTAAGATGCAATGGGCATTTTGGAAGAAAAATTGTTCTAATAAAGGTTTGGTGGCTTCTGACCAGGGTCAATAGGTCCTGGCAATATAAATACTAGGTTGTTGAGACATATTGCAGATTAAGACATGGCAGGATGTTGAGACATATTGCAGGTTGAGACAATTCTTTTTGAGATAAAGTACATCAAGACTATAAATGCAATTTTGTTTTGAGAATTCTTAGTCTCATAAATCTTACATGGTCTCCATGGTTTTCAGTGGACGTAAAGAAAAATATGAACTGCACAATTTACATTTAGGATCCTACTTCAAATAACACACAAAAGTAAAGATCAGGCTTTGGCAGTAATGATGATGAGTAGATTAAGCCATCAAATTACAAAAAACTGTCTCCGGATACTAAATATTATTGCTCGATGATGAAAGTCTACAACTTTGAAGAATTAGGGGCATATTGTTATGGAGGATGATCATATAAAATAATTTATAACTTAACAACAAAAGGGTCTGTATCAGATAATTCCATCAAAGTATATATGCTCAAGTGCATTACCATTTGCACAAATACACTTGATTTCATCTGTACGCAACTCCTGCACCTTCGAGTAAAATTAGCAAAAGAATGAAATGCCCCTCAAGATAGCAGCTACCCACTGACTGCATCACCTGCTTCAACATTAAAATTGCTGCATACTCTTTGTGTTGAATATCTCCTGCTCCTTCAGATGCTGCTAAAACATTGCAAGACGAGCTTGTAAGTTAATTAAACCAGCTACTTTATGTGACAGAACAAAACTTAATTGAGAGACATAACGATCTATGCGGCTCCCAGGTTGATCAATTTCAGACATATTGCAGGTTGAGACATGGTAGGTTGTTGAGACATATTGCAGGTCGAGACATTATTTTTGAGATAAAGTACATCAAGACTATAAATGCAATTATGTTTTGAGAATTATTAGCCTCATAAATCTTACATGGTCTCCATGGTTTTCTGTGGCCGTAAAGAAAAATATGATATTCTGTTATTATGAATAGGTCACAGAGCGACAATATATGCAAATGGGCAAAGGAGAAATGCAAGTGCCATGCCTGCAAAATACAGTCTATTAGACATTCAAAGCATACTCTGGATCGATTGATTATCTTGTTATGTAAAGACAAGTGAATTGGTTAAAAAACTGACCAACGTAGGATGATACACCGGCGATGGCACAAGCCAACAGAAGTAATGCAGAGAAGACTAGTATAGCAAAGTAGTAGAGAACTATGAAATGGCTCAGGAACTGCTGCTACTGCCTTGAATTAAATCTCAGCTGCCTGGTCCTCATGATGATGATCCTTTGGCGCGAAATCAAATCCATCCACCACCACTTGATTATTATAAATACACAACTCAACTAATCTGGAAAAACAAAAAGCCCTAATCCCTAAGCCTGCTGCAAATCTCTCTGAGGGCGAAGATTAATGTGACCCCAAGGGCCCATTACCATCTCTGTTCTCCTCCTTCACGAGAGTTTTCACATGAAAAATTAAAGTGGGAATTAAATGGGGAGATCCATTGCCACAGAGTAGAGAAAAATATTCATTAATCAACGTGTTGTGCCCTACAACAACCCCCCATTTCATATCATTACTATTCCAAAACCATAATATGAAATGGGTCCCTTTTTAATTTTTGTTTTTAAATTGGTATCAATTAAAGTTCTATTTCAAAAAGGCCCGAAGAAATAAAAGAAAACATTACTAAAAGGCCTCTTCAATAAAATCAATCAAAAACCTTAACGTAAAACGATTTATCTTTTGTCATTGTGATAAAGCGATCGCAAGATCGCATATCGCAATGACAAAGGGAACACAACTTGAGGACATTTTGATTTGTTCTGATGCGAAATCGCTATCGGGTATCGATGAAATATAAAGTGACACAATTAAGAACCCCTTGCTCCGATGCGATTCGATATCGGCAATCGACGATAATGCTTAAACGAAAATAAGCTCCCTCTCGCCCCGATGAGATGCGACATCGCTATCGGTGATCGGCGATTCACCATGCCCACATTCTAAACTACCCCACTCGCTACTCCCAACGCGATGCGATATCGCTATCGGCGATCGGGGATTCCAAATGGAACCAAAGCAATGACTTAGGATTTTCCCGACGACCGATTACGAAAAGGGCAAAAGCACAGTTTTCAAAGTAAAATCATAAAGGAAGTTTAATACGATTTATTCGTAATTAAGGAAATATCTTTCGAAAAGCCACTCATCCGCGTTCAACCGCCAAATCGCCCAAGGCATGCTTCAAATAAATCATTCGGCCATTAACCGAAGCGACTGGTATTAATGAGATTGACAGGCCTTAACGACCATTTAATGAAAACAACAAGCTTGCGATCTATTCACAGATTTGATCCGAAAGCCGGCTTAAGTCAATCGATCACCATGAATTTATCAAGATATATATACATCAGTCTATTCCATTCATGTTATTGTTTCCTGTATTACGCCTATCTTTCTCTCTGTGCAGGATTCTTCCGCAGAGACAGATTTGAGTGGAATGGGAAAGAAGCCCAAAAAGACTACAATGCCTACCGCTTCGCCAGCTGCAGGGCAATCTGTTGTTGATTCAGGCAGTAAAAAGAAAGGGCTTATATTAGATACTACGTGCCTCAGACTTACCAGAGCCACTTGGCAAGGAACATATAATTTGATTGAAGCCGAAGAGCCGAAGGTGATCGGGATACAAGTTTCATGCGATAGTACTAGCAAATATGAGGCTAATCTAAAAGACTTGGCCAATTCCTTTCTTCACAGAATAGCTGCCCAAGAGCAAATTCTCCCATATACAGATGTGGTAAGGTGGGCAATCCAAGAGATCCCAATTACCGACAGAATGTTCAACACTGCAGATGGGAGGATTTTCGGTTCTTTTCGAGCCGAAGATCTAAGGCAAATGTATCATCTACCGACAGAAGAGAAAAAGTATAACACGACATTTCTGGAGAAGTTCCGAGTAGAAAACGAGACCGAGTCCGAACCAATTCGAGGCTGGAGACAAAATCTAGCAAAGCACAAGTACGAATCCTCGGGTAAGTACTCAGTCGACTCTCTATGTTCTCCCTTCTACTATGTTGGAATTATGATGTGTAGACTATGGGGATTACATTACTCCGCTAATTTTACCATAGAAATGGTCCCCTTAATGGAGGCGGCATGTAGTGGCGAGATTATGGATTGGGAAGATATATTATCCGATAAGTTAGCCAAGGCCATTCTTAATTTCAGATTTAATTCTCGCGTCACAGAGAGGTTTATTCCACCATTTTATTACAGTGCCTATGTGTTGGACGTTTTATGTTTCAATTCTGAATTTCCTGTGCTCGGATGGAGGTGGACGTCGCAAGACCCCACACCCATCCACATATATCATCAAAAGTTGTGGAAGACCAACTATAAACACCACCTATATCAAATCTGCAATAGTTTCATGTTGCCGATTCATTACTCCATTTTTGATAAGCCTGCCCCGAAGATTTCTGAACAAGCAGGGGTGGATTTAACCGCAGTAGCAAGTTGGTTCGGGGAAGAGAAATTCACCTACATTAGAGTTTTTGGCAGTCAGGCCAGGCCCCATGTGCTTGCACTGTACATCCCTGATAAGTTACTTGTTAGGGAAGTAGCTTATCAAATCAATGCCGATGGGGTTACTCAGACCTTGAAAAAAGCAAAAAAGCATGTCTGGCCCTCCTTTTCCCTGCAAATTGGAATTTACACCCTGCATGATATCAAACATGCAGAGAAGGAAGCTAGGAAGATAAATTTGCTGACTCTAGCCATGATCCGAATGGAAAATAGAATCAACCCATGGTACTCATCCACCCATATTATTCATTGACCCATGGAATTTACCCATGGTATTGTAAATGGCATCCGCTTGTGGTATTGTAAAATCCACTCATGGTATTCATTCACCCATGGAATTGACCCGTGGTATTGTAACTGAAAAATACTATAAGTACCAAGTCACATTTTGTAAAAGGACAGATTGTCCGCCACAATGTAGCCTTTACAGTTCAGAGGCATGTAGTCACCACATCTCTTCTCAGAGATAAGCTACCATTGCCCTAGCTGGTTTATTTCCACTTGGGTTTTAATAAAAAGTTTCTTTGTGCTTTTGTTTATTGGGCATTCTCCTATTTTTCTTCTAGTAATTTCAAGTTTTCAGATCTTGGGGGCCTTTCCCCCAAGATCCATTTCAAGTTTTCAGATCTTGGGGGACTCTCCTCCCAAGATCCATTTCAATATTTTAGATCTTGGGGGCCTCCTCCCAAGATCTGGATCAGTGGTATCAGAGCAGGTTACGATTCCATGGGAATGAGGGTTTCATGCATATTTCAGTCTCAGTTTTTTTGCAGGATTTTTTTTTGGGTGGCGAATTTGCAGATCAGATCTGAAAAATTTGGTAAAAAATTTACAAAAAAAAATACTAGATCTGGATTCCTCTCGAAAAATCACCCAATTTCAAAAAACAAATGGGTCGAATCGGAGTTCGGATGTGGGAGATATCGCTGATTTAAAATCAGCTATTTTATCAAAATTTTTGTGATGGCGGAACTGTTGCAGCACGAATCTGAGATCTTAGAGTGTCCAGATAAGGATTTCCAACTCATGGAAAGATGCAAAATGATCCTTCTGCTTCTAAAAATAGGTTATAATAAATATTCTGAGCTATATTGACTGAGTTATGCCCATTTTAATTCTGGAGCAGCATTTGGAGTGGGTTCCCATTGGAGACGTGCCCTCCCACCCCACTTTAGTAAGCACCTGCTTCACATTCATCAGTTTCAACATAGCAGCATTCGGCTTGGGTTATTTGGAGATGTGCCCTCCCACCCCAGGCTATGTAGGCACCTGCTACTTCATCAACAACCAACATCATGGTTATGGGTCAACCGCATAAAATCCTTGTCATCGAAGTCCATTTGCTAGGCTGCACACTGTCATCACAGTTGGTCACAAGCATTACAGGGTATTTCTATCCTCGGATCTTCGTTTATCAGGGTTTTGGGTTAACCACATAAAATCCTTATCTTCAGTGGCTCTTCATATTCTCCAAAGGCTTCATAGGAGGGAATTTTATGCAATGGGGACCATTGCTTCTTAAGGAGGGAGGAATGATCCGAATGGAAAATGGCATCAACCCATGGTACTCATCCACCCATATTATTCATTGACCCATGGAATTTACCCATGGTATTGTAAATGGCATCCGCTCGTGGTATTGTAAAATCCACTCATGGTATTCATTCACCCATGGAATTGACCCGTGGTATTGTAACTGAAAAATACTATAAGTACCAAGTCACATTTTGTAAAAGGATAGATTGTCCGCCACAATGTAGCCTTTACAGTTCAGAGGTATGTAGTCACCACATCTCTTCTCAGAGATAAGATACCATTGCCCTAGCTGGTTTATTTCCACTTGGGTTTTAATAAAAAGTTTCTTTGTGGTTTTGTTTATTGGGCATTCTCCTATTTTTCTTCTGGTAATTTCAAGTTTTCAGATCTTGGGGGCCTTTCCCCCAAGATCCATTTCAAGTTTTCAGATCTTGGGGGACTCTCCTCCCAAGATCCATTTGAATATTTTAGATCTTGGGGGCCTCCTCCCAAGATCTGGATCAAGCCACTCTGCCAAGCAGGTAGTATGATCCAAGAAAAATCGCTTACAATGCGCTCGACCAGGCCAAATTGGCCAAGTTTGAGCACAAAGAAGACAGATTCGAGGATTTGTTTGCATCGGCTGAATCGCTATATCAAGTCAAATCGCTTGCTAGAAATGAATACAACGATGAGGGGCTAGCCGAATTTAACAGAATTATAGAACAGAGGTTGCAATCTCTGCCTCTAGACTTGTTAGCGACTACTCCAACGACGACAAAATCAAGCGAGCCTGAGAAGCAAAGTAATACGCAACCTCCTACTACATCAAAGCAGCAGGAGGAAGTGCATAATCAGAGGCAGGAAGAAACCCAGGAAAATGTGCAGCGACAGGATGAAACCCGGGCGAAAAGTCAAGAAGAGAGCAGCTCGAAAGTTAATGATGATACACAAATTGATTCGAATTTGCTCCAGCAATGGCAACAATTCAACTCAATCATCGGCAACCTAGAGTGCTCGAAAGATGATGAGGTTTCTAAAGAGGGCAACACACAGGAAGCGACATCAAAACAGGTTTCGGGCGAAACCAGCGACCCACCCAAATCAAAAGAAACAGAAATAATTCCTAAGGATACATCGGGCGAAATCATTTTGCAAATAGAAGAGATTCCCCCCTTGGATGTATTCTATAGCCCAAAGCATAAAGCTGTTGTAAAGCGACAGAGGAAGAGGAGAAGGGATGATCAACCTTCTTTATTCCCTGAATTAACAGTAACGGGAAATGTTGTGTGGAAAGAGGAATTTGATCCCTCCGATGACTTAACAAAGCTATCGCAATACGCTGGAGCATATTCGGCGGCGACCATTGATAAAGCATCGGAGGTGAGCAGTCTATTAAAAGCGAAAGATCAAGACATCTTTTCGCTACATGCTCAATTATCGGAAACGCAGTAGAAGGCAGAGCAGGAATTGCTAGTACAGCAGCAAAACAATTATCAGCTGACTAAGCAATTACAAGAGGAGAAACAGAGGATTGACGAGAGTGCAATCCAAAGGCAAAAGGAGCTATCGGCAGCATTGGAGCAATTAAAAATATCAACTGAGGGATTGATAAAATCTAAAGATTAGCAAATCGCTCAATTATCAACTCAAATTGAGCAAATGAAAAGGCTCCCTCAGGTAGATGAATTTAAAGCAGAAGCGCTTCAATTAAATAAAGCATTGATAAATCAGGTTAAGCTCCTATGTCAACAAATTACCCAGGCAGAACCATTGTGCGAGTTAGTAGCATCCATAAGCGAAAAGGTAGAAAAGGCAAGGACAAATTTGGATCAGGCCGAAGAAACACTGACAAGTTTTCTGGAATGGCAAGATTCCGATCAGGGCCAGGCGACTAACCTACCAAGAATTCTAGAATCGCACAAGGAAATATTATTTACAGAATGGAAATCACAGTTAATGAAGGCAGAAAGAGCGATTTTTAGATGCAAGGCAACCACTGGTAATTTGGTTGAATTAGTAAATAATACGCTTTATTTGTCTAACATGATTTCCCAATGTACTCCAGGCCAATTAACAGCAACAAAGATGTTGTAGCATTCATGCTACCCAGAGCTGGAGAAAAATGGAAGATTAATCGCGGGGATCAACAATTTGACATGGGATGCCTATTGGTTCTTCTTAGTGAAGCCGTACAGCCAAAGAGCCGCCTTAAAATGCCTCACAGATGCTATCGGGTATATCATACCCGACATTCAGGATGCCACCTTTGCTGCCCAACTCAGCTTGCGCCTCAACAGACCGCCAGAAGTGGAGTCAATGCTTGCGATAAGCCAGCTCATGTTTAAAGGCAAGCAGCCCGAGTCATGATTCACATCGCCGACTGCCAGATCGCCCCAAGGAGATAGATTGCATTCACTGATGCCAATTTAGTAGGATTTTGTTTCATAGATTTTTCTAGCTTAATAGTATTTATAGACCCTTTCATGCATTTAGAAAGGGTCGTAAAGTTTTGTATATGACTTAAACCCTGAAGTTGCACTATTGTACTTTAGGGATATTCTTTTATGGAACTAGACCAATTATTCTGAGTTTAATGAGGAAGGTTTTTATACAAATGTGCACTACTGTCTTTGTTTAAAAGCATTTCTGTGTTGAAGGAAGAATTGTGAATAGCGATTGATATCTGGGATTGATTAGCAGCTCACATGGTACTATTATCTGCGTCTGTACTTATTCCTATTATATGTATTGTTATTTAATTGCTCTTGCTATTATCGCTTATATATATATATGTGCTTTTCGCAGCATCCTTTATGCATCCCACTATTGGTTGTTTATAACATGCTTCTCTTTCAATCGTATATATGTATCGATGATATAAATAGTGAATGCAGTAATTCGTATTAATCCCTTCATTTTGACTATTCATATGAAGTAATCTTTGAATGATTGAATATCTCATGTTTATTTTACAGATTCATCTATATGCCTGTTAGATAGATAAGGATTATTAAACGCTGCATTCCGAATGAATAAGTTGTTCCCGGGATTAGTATTAGTTTCCCTATTTTTGTCAATAGAATAAGCTAGTCGCCTATCATCAAAAGCAAATTATTCATCACCCATCCATCCCTTTTATTCATTATCAGGAAACTAGTCCCGTTATCTCCAGTCGGAGCCACCATCCCAAACGGAAAAGGAGCTGTATTAAGGTCCGAACCGGGTGGTTATCCCCCAATGTTGTTGCAGCGATTTTCGAGGCATCAACACAACGTTACAAAGCATTTGATCATGGTAATTAGGTTTTGTGGATGAAAAACACATTTGGGAACAGTAAGATGTAATGGGCATTTTGGAAGAAAAATTGTTCTAATAAAGGCCTGGTGGGTTCTGACCAAGGCCAACAGGTCCTGGCAATATAAATGCTAGGTTGTTGAGACATATTGCAGATTGAGACATGGTAGGTTGTTGAGACATTCTTTTTGAGACAAAGTACATCAAGACTATAAATGCAATTCCGTTTTGAGAATTCTTAGTCTCATAAATCTTACATGGTCTCCATGGTTTTCAGTGGACGTAAAGAAAAACATGAACTGCACAATTTACATTCAGGATCTGACTTCAAATAACACACAAAAGTAAAGATCAGGCTTTGGCAGTAATGATGACGAGTAGATTAAGCCATTAAATTACAAAAAGTTGTCTCCAGATAATAAATATTACTGCTTGATGATGAAAGTATTACAACTTTGAAGAGTTAGGGGCATATTGTTATGGAGGATGATCATATATAAATAATTTTATAACTTAACAACAAAAGGGTCGATATCAGATAATTCCATCAAGGTATATATGCTCAAGTGCATTACCATTTGCACAAATACACTTGATTTCATCTGTACCCAACTCCCACACCTTCGAGTAAAATTACCAAAAGAATGAAATGCCCTTCAAAATAGCAGTTACCCACCGATTGCATCACCCGCTTCAACATTAAAATTGTTGCATACTCTTTGTGTTGAATATCTCCTTCTCCTTCTGATGCTGCTAAAACATTGCAAGACAGGCTTGTAAGTTAACTAAACCAACTACATTACGTGACAGAACAAAACTTAATTGAGAGACATAACGATCTATGTGGCTCCCAGGTTGATCAATTTCAGTAAGAAGCTTCATTTCCTGAAGAATGAAATAAAAATGTCAACTACAAAGTTAACAAAATGCACACAAAAATTATGTTATTATGAATAGGTCACATAGGGACAATGTATGCAAATAGGCAAAGGAGAAATGCAAGTGCCATGCCTGCAAAATAAGTATATTGGACATTCAAAGCATACTCTGGATCGATTTATTATCTTGTTATGTAAAGACAAGTGAATTGGTGAAAAAACTAACCAAAATAGGATGATACACCAGCGATGGCACAAGCCAGTAGAAGTAATGCAGAGAAGACTAGTATAGCAAAGCAGTAGAGAACTCTGAAACGGATCAGGAACTGCTGCTGCTGCCTTGAATTAAATCTCAGCTGCCTGGTCCTCATGATGATGATCCTTTGGCGTGGGATCAAATCCATCCACCACCACTTGATTGTTATAAATACACAACTCAACTAATCTGTAAAAACAAAAAGCCCTAATCCCTAAGCCTGCTGCAAATCTCTCGAGGGCGAAGATTAATGTGACCCCAAGGGCCCATTACCATCTCTATTCTCCTCCTTCACGAGAGAGATTAAGGATCTGCAGTCTACAACAAATTTACAACGATTTTGTAACTACCGTCTCATGATCGGACGATTGTGCCGTTTTGAATTGTCTAACACATAATCGTGGGGTTCACAATGATGACAGGTAGGCCAAAGGGGAATCGATTTCAAAGGGAAACACCTTACGGTGTAATTATAAATATATGTTTGGGGTCACAAAAGTACAAAAAAAGAGTAAAAAATTGATAACTCATGTTTAGAATTACGATTTTTTGATCCACCCTCATGTCTATCCAAAGCATATAGAAGAAGTCTATTGTAAATTAGAATTAAACTATAATTACACAATTGGAAACACTTTAATTTTAAAATTATAAATTACACAATTGGAAAAACAAAAATTAAAATTTGTGAACCTTACAAATTATATAAAATGCCAAAAAGACAAATAAAAAGCAATATAATTAGCAAAATAAAGAAAGCTAAAACATACAACAATAATATAAATGATGAAATAACATAAGTACTTATCACTCTCTGTTTTCATCACCTTGATTATCTTCCTCGCTTGGCATGCTAACATTATTGTTCTCAAAAATATGTTTTGATTTAGGGTTGTGTCTTAATATGAACCGCCAATCCCTATCGAACACATCTGGGTAAAAAAACAAATGGTTGTAGTGTTTGGGGAAAACATAAGGCTCCTTAGCTTCATTCCACATCTTTCTAGAGTTGATAGATATCAGCCCACTATTGTGATCTTCCTTTACATTATTCCGATCAAAGATGTCCCACCACTTGCACCTAAAAATAACACATTGGAACGAACATAAATCCACTTCAATGATCTCATGTATCTTTCTAATGTAACCTAACATCCCCTGTATTAGTTTTTGGTTGCGCTAGCTAGCACGATTAGATTGGTCGAACTTGACTTCCAATCCACAGTCTTGTGTCATGCATCCATCATTGGCATCCTCTGTGCGAAAATGATGTCCATATGCCCACATAGATGGGTACAAATGCACCTATAAAAAGTGAGAAAATCATAGTGTCATGTGTTTAATAACCTAAACATAATTAAAATATAAAATATAGATGTTACAATTCAAAGGTGAGCTATGAAGTTAAAAATGCATAGAAATATTATTACCAATTTGTTGCAGCCAATCCCTATGTTTAGCACATCCTCCTCAACATTGAGGTAACGACTAGATACACCATATTTCTCTCTGACTTAATTAACAACCCAATTCTTAGGGCATGCCATTAGCATGTTTTATTTTAAATGATCAGGATAAGGCAAACTTATAACATTCAACTATCTTAATTCTTTCTTGTCACTATCCCATTTCCTCCTCTTCTGTTCATATAATGTGACCCATGGTTGTCTTGCTTCCAAATTGTAAAGAATGAATTCGTTGATGGCTTCAGTTTCTGAATTTGCTGATGAAATCAAACCAACATATATAGTACATATGAGATAAAAATATGCATTATGAAGTTCAGTGTGAATAGTTACTATGTAGAAATTTGAGAAATGATAGTCTCTTACTCTATATCATGCATCATTTTCCATTCATTTGGAGAATCTCCCCTTCTCTTTTGTATTCATCCCTTTCATCGTCCCAAATCAATGCACTTGGTGTATTTTCGATATCCTTGATGTACTCACTAACATAATATAAAGACTTGTATTATATATACGTCTCTGCCATATAAACCTCAGGTTTTTCCCTTTGTCGAACAAAACCTTTCAATTTCTTCATGTACCTCTCTAAGAAGAACATCCAACGACAAGAAACCACCCCAAATAATTCAATCTCATCTACTAGGTGAATTAGAAGATGAACCTATAAGTCCATGAAACTCATCGAAACTTCCTTCTCAAACATACAAAAAATCTAAGCTATCTCTTGACATTGTCGTGGAATGATAGTCGTATGAATCTCCTTTGATGTGATCCAACATACAAATGCAGATAATTTAGATATGGCATGTCGTAGGTCTTGGGGGAAGTCATGGCTTACACACCCACACATAAGCAGAGGGTAATGACATTGCAAAGTAAACACATACAAACATTAATTATATTTTATCCCATTGAATAAAATTAATTAAAAATAATAAAGTCGATTAAAAATAATAAAATCACGTTTTTGACATACATACTTGTAGAAGGTTCAAATGGTCATGCGATTTCAACCCTGACAAATATTCTTCCATAGTGAAGCAACGTCTTAGTGAATAATCATATAAATAAGGCACCCTCACCTAAAGAAAGATCATATTTCTTTAAAATCCATGAGACATCACCTTCTTTGAAAGACCAAGAGGGACCAACCTCTCCTCTACTTTCTTATATTGGCTAATGTTTATTTTTAGTTTTTGAACAAAAAAGATCTCTCCTAATGGCCAATGTGTCATTTTATTTCGATGATATGTGTATCCAAAATGAAGATGAAACATTTTTAAATGTATGCATGGGATCTAATAAGTGGGCAATCTTAAGATGCTCCCAATATGGGAGCTCATAAAAGACAAATTTCCTTTTCATATCAATGGGAAATTTCTCAACATAGGCATTGAAGAATTTTGGAGCATTAAACATAAGCTCCCCATTTGAATCGAACTTTTTTGTAATCTCCTTCTCATTCCCTCTCTCATATGCTCTATGCCATTCAGTTGGTGTCATTATTGCAGACCTTTGGGTTCTCTCTGGGTTACCATTGAAAGCGGATGTTGCTCTTCTGTAAGGGCGTTCTTCTGGAAGGAATACCCTAGAGCAGCCATACACTGGACTTTGTAGGTGGTTGGACCACCTAGCCTTCAGAGAAGGTCCACAACATTTACATCCATGATACCCTTTTGTTACAAGACCTGTGAAATTATTATATAATACAAGGCACGTTAGTGATCATGAACATCAGAACAATTGCAACACATTAAATTAATATGTGAAACAATCTTGTTACGTATATAAACAAATCAATAAACATATGATTTACTAGAGAAAACTCCTAAGCCTGGATAACCATTTATGGTGTAAGTACATGTGTCGTACAATATAAAAGTCCTCTTTGTTGTGATGGGTCTTGATACATTGTATACATGTATCTCTTCCCATAATTCCTTCAATTCATCTAACAATGGTTGTAATTAGACATCCATATTCTTCAATTTTCTTCTACGAGGGACTATGAGAGCCAACATAAAATGTTCATTCTTCACAGAAAACCATGGGGTGATATTGTTATTGATCACTACTATAGGCCAAACAAAATAATTGGTGTTTTGGAGGGAATTTGGGTTGATGCCATCTATGGCTATGCTGAGTCATAGACTTCGTAATTCATCCTTGAATTTTTTTGGCCAAGTATCCTCTATATGCTTCATGGTTATTGAATATGTTGGGATTCAAATTCAGACATGCATGATATGATATGCGCTCAACACCCAACATTTTCAACAATTGCTTTGTGTCTTCACAACTCCTGGGAAAGATATTATCACTTGGAAGAACCTTATCTTTAAATAACCTTCAGTTGGTGGGTAATATAAATGTACAATGTCAATATTTAACGTTCATAAAATCGACCATTTTTAATCTTGATTGTGTGACAAGATTTCTCAAAATATAAGGGACTTGATCATGGTCAATCACCTCAACATTTCTAAGAAACATGCATTTTCCATGCCAAAATTTGCTTTCAAGTTGTATAGTAACATCGTTGTCCCCATCTAGGTAGATTTTGACTTGCTGCCAGGTCCAAAGAGAGGGGTTGTCGAAGCAGGTTTTAGGTTTTCGAATAAGCTATCAATGATATGAGCGTCATCCCCTAGCTCATCATTCTGGAATGCATATGAAAACATTGCCTCCATGGAAGTTGTATCCTGTAAGTAATCATCCATACCAACATCTATTTGATTGCCTCCATTTCCAACTTGTGATGAAGAACTACTATTGTTGTAGTCATTCCTAATTGGTGAATGTGGAGGTAGTGGGAATTGAATATGTGGTTGATTCAACAATTCTTTCTATGCTTCCTCTCTGAGTTTTTCTTTTAATGCAACCTTCTCTCGATTTGACATTGTAGTGGGTGCTCTATAAAATGGTAGGTGGGCTGCTCATCATCACTAGAATCCTAATTTAAAAAACCATTGAACATTAGTACATCAATGATATTAGTAAGCATAATGTCATCGGCTTGTTGAAAGTACATTATACCAAACAATTATTACCATCGTTGACCCAAGATTGCAATTGGAAGATGCCGTGTTCCAATTGGCAGGGTGAAGCGACTGTCCATTTTCATCTACCAACTGCTTGCAGTATGCTTCTCCTAATAAGAGCTTCTAACATTTTTGGTGGAATACTTTCTGCATCTGAACTCGATTATGAATCAAGATCCTGCAAATTTGGATACATTTTTATCAAATTGACATGGATGAAAAAAATTCAATTAGACAATCAAAATGTAAATAAAATTTGAACTTATTGGAGATGGAAAGGGAGAACTCCATGAAGGAATTTGAGCAATACAAAAAGAGCTAGAATTTGAATAATTGGCCATTTGATATTATGATATTTTCTCCCTGCATTTGAGCACAACAAACAATAATTTTCTTTATACATAAGTAAAATTAATTTCGAGAACCATATAATCAAATTCTGAATTTCAATATAGTTTTCAAACCATTTTTCAAGAATAAGGTAACTTTAAGCATTAAATGTATACTATGAACTTCGTAGCTAATGTTGATGCATCCTAAAGGATAATTTGAGATGAATATGCCATTTTATGTGAGAATAAAAATTTAGATAATTTGAGATGAATCTATTATTTTATGTGAAATAAAAATTTAGATAACTTTTAAAGCATAATGGTGCTTTTGTAAAATTAAATGCATTGATGCGTTTAAATCATAACAACATCGATGTGTTATCACAGTAACTACACTGACTTTTGGGATTTCGAAAATAAAAAAGAAATTCTATCATATCGGTGCTCTTCTAAAATTAATCGCACCGATGCGTTTCACTAAAAACCGCTATGGTGTGTTAAAGTAATAGCTGCACTGGTTTCGAAGATTTCAAAAATAAAAAATAATTCTATCATATCAGTGCATTAGAAAACTTTAGCGCATCAATAAGTTTTTTTTGGGATATATATATATATTGGTGCTTTTCTAAAAATAATCGCACCTATGTTTTACACTAATAAATGCACCTATGTGTTAAAATAATAACCACATTAGTTTCTGGGATTTTGAAAAAAAATGTCTATCATCTCAATGCGTTAGAAAAAAAATAGTGCACTGGCAAGTTATCTTAACTAGTGGGCGTTACTCATAAATGCACCGATGTGTTTTACTATGAAACACATCGACATTCAAAAAGAGTGAAAAAAGAAGCGTGTTTTTTTTTTAAATTGAAAAATGAGCAGCGATTGATTTTTTGATACCTAATTTCACAAAGTCCTTTAAATAGTAAGAAGTTATTCAATATTTCATTATTTTTCCCAAAATTTTAAGGGAGAGATTTGCAAGAGAGACGTACTAGGAGAATTGTGGAGCAGAAGAATACTTTGGAACAACAAAACTATTCAGACGATTTGAAGTGGAAAGGTATGGTGATTCACTCAAAACCCCGCATAGTAAAATTTTTAAATTTTACTGTTGATTTTATTATTAAAACTTTTTACAATTTTTGTTAGATTTGATTAATAGAGATATTTGCAAAAGAGACATATTTGGAGCATTGCAGAGCAACAAAATACTTTGGAACAACATATCAACTATTCGGGAGATCATAATTTTAAAGTATGGTGATTCAC
>APFE030732308.1:22668-48577 GCA_000404065.3 Pinus taeda | reverse complement strand
GACAAAATATGCAAAGATTGCTCATTTATATACCATGTAAAGGTGAATATATCAAAATGGCACCGAGTGCAATACATATCATCGACAAAATTTGAAAATACATAAGCAGTGAGGCTCTAAATGGCCTCTAGAGTGCAAAAACAAAGCCTACAAACTATGGGGCCAGTGGCCTACTACAAGACTTCAGTCTAGACTCTAGACTCTACATATATGATAATAGTAATACTATAATAGTGATCAACATTATCACTTGAAGTTGAAACTTCTCATGAGTCTCAGTCATCATGATCAAACTCAGTTGGTTGAGTCTCCACTCCCAAACTTTGCAGTCACTAACTTCTCTATTGGTTCAATGACTCGAGTCTCAAACTTCTGACGGTATTCTGCCCTAATATGCCCTATTATTTCATTTGGTGCTCCACATGGCGTTACATGGCCTCCTATCCCAGCCAAGTGTTGCTTGAACCTGTCAATACCCCCTCCTTGAATGGATTTTTGGCAATATTTGCAGATCATTTTGCCATCAATCATATCACAATGATCCCATGCAGTATCTCTGGCTTTTGGAGGCATGATGACTCCCTGGATGGTAGATCATAGAAGTGAGAAGTTTATAACACAAAAAAAATTAATTCATGGACAACAATCAAATAAGTAATTTTCACGTGCAAATCCTTACCTGGAAATGCAAACTAGCTTCCTTAGCCTCCTCTTGAAGATGGCAACTCCACTGACAGCTACACACTATCTCCAAAATAGCTCCAACTCCAACTCCAAGATGACTACTTCAGCAAAAACTCAACACTCTCCAAGCTCACAAACAAACTCACAAACACTCACAAACACTCCAAATTAGTTGTGTGAGACAAATGAGAGTGAGAGGGGTCTCTTATAGCGAAGGAGAGTGTTTTTAGAGGGAAAACACCTTTACCTCCCCCCCAAAACCCCTAAACCACAAACAGCAAACCGCTTTTCAGCTGTTTCGGTGGGTGTGCCATAAACCGGCCAGTTCCGTCCTAAACCGGCCGGTTTTTCACCGGTTAGGGCTAAATTTGGGCGAAAGGGCAGGTTAAACCGAGTTTTTAGGCCGGTTCTGACCGGTGGCCTTGCTAATCGGCCGGTCAGACCGGTAACCGGTTTTTGTGAGCGGTTTTTAAAACTATGGTTGAACCTTGATGACTGAGTTGCTCTCATCTTCATGCTGCATCTTCCATGGTCTTATTCATCATCAAGCTGCCCATGCTCATGATCTCATTCATCATTATGCTGCCCATGCTCATATCATCATGCATCATTATGCTGCCCATGATCTCATACATCATGTTGCCTTCCTTCGGAGACAGATGCTCCAGCTGTTTTGGCAGTTCCCGATAGTTCCGGCTTTTCTGGCTTTTCTGGCAGTTCTGACATTTCCAGCTTTCCCGGCTTTTCCAGTATTTCTGGCTTTTCCGGCTTTTCCGACAGTTCCGACAGTTCCGGCTTTTCTGGCTTTTCCGGCAGTTCCGGCTTTTCCTGCTTTTGTGGCGTTTCTAGCTTTTTTGGTGTTTCCGACGTTTCCGGCTTTTCCGACAGTTCTCGCTTTTTCAGCAGTTCCTTCTTTTTCGGCTATTCCGGATTTTTCAACAGTTTCGGCTTTTCCGGCTTTTCCTTAGGATCTCTCCTCCTACTAAAACCTAAAGACAAGTAGAGAGAGGAAGAGATCCAAGTGTGTGTGTGTCTAGAAATGACTTGAAGTCCTCTTCTATTTATACTAAAACGTAGAGGTTGAATAGACATGATTGTTGGGCTTCTGAGCTTACATAAGTTGCTGGCCGACTTAACAATTTGTCCATAACATAAATAAATTCATAACTTCATAAATACTTATCGGAATCAGATGATCTTTAGATCAATCCTACACCTCTCAATGAGAGGGATTCAATAAAAATATCAGATGCCATAAATAATATGACCTGCATGGAGTTTGGCCCTAATTGCCAATTTTAACACTCCCTCTCAACTAAGGAGAACTCCATCCACTGATCCATATGTCCAACTGTACTATTTCTGCTATCAATGCCCTGCACTACTCTGCTTAGCTCTACTAGTTATGTTCAGCTCTGCTGGCTTTGCACAACTCTGTTGGCTCTTCTCAGCTCTGCTGGCTTTGCTGGCTTTGCTCAGCTCTGCTGGCTCTGCTCTACTCTGCTCAACTCTATTGGCTCTGTTATGCTCAACTTAGCTTTGCTGAACCATGAAGAAGAAGAATTGATCGAGAATGTGTCATACCTTTCTCCACTGACCCGAAGTCAGTCTCAAAGTGTGTACCACTGGTCCCAGACCAGTCCTCAACCGACCTGAAGTCAATGTCATAGTAGGTACAACTCCTACCACTGGTCCTAGACCAGTACTCTACTGACTCGAAGTCAGTGTCAGAGTATGTACCACTGGTCCTAGACCAGTCCTCAAATGACCCGAAGTCAGTGTCATAGTAGGTACAACTCCTACCATTGGTCCCAGACCAATACTCTACTAACTCGAAGTGAGTGTCAAAGTATGTACCACTGGTCCCAGACCAATCCTCAATCGACCCAAAGTCAGTGTCATAGTGAGTACAACTCCTACCACTGGTCCCAGACCAGTATCATTGATCCCAAATCAATGAAGGTCATCCTAGCATAGGGAGTACGGTAGATATAGCGATGCGTCCATTGGTACTACTATGGTCCCTATCCTCATTTCCCTACTCATTGATAAGATGAGAGGTACTTCCCATGAGTCCCAGACTGCATGGGTAGGATGCCTCGACAGGAGAACTTAATCAATCCTGTCCCCACAAGAAAACTAATCATCCTGCTACACAATTGCCATGGATAACACATCATCCAGGCCTCACAGGAGAATTAATCGTCATGGAGAACACATCATCCAGACCTCACAGGAGAATTAATCATGTTGCTATACAATCGTCATGGAGAACACATCATCCAGACCTTACAGGAGAATTAATCATCCTACTACACAGGAGAGCGAAGCATCCTGTCCCACAAGAGAGCAAATCATCTTGTCGCACAAGAGAGTGAATCACCTTGTTCACAGGAAAGCGAATCATCCTGTCCACAGGAGAGTGAATCATCCTGTCCCACAAGAGAGCGAATCATCTTGTCCACAGGAGAGCGAATCATCCTGTCCTAATGCGCACCACCAGAGGGTGAGTCACCTTGTTGTCATATGTTGCTCCAGTAAGAACCACAAGCCCCCAGAGCTCCCAGAGCTCAATGTATACAACATGCAAGACCCTTGTACAAGAGTCTTTTGACGATTCCAAGTCGTTCGGGAAAATCACAGATTTGATCTTTTCCCCTAGGGCTTAGACAAAGTGTAGCGACCTGTACATCATCTCATAGCGATGGAGCTTCCTTGCTCATAGACTTACCATATCCCAGATAAGGTAGTATCTGATGTCTATCTGCTAGAGCAATCGTCGAATACGAGATTCCTCAATAGTCAAATCCCACCTCTAGTTGTCACAGAGAATCACAGTGGTACAAACAACTCACTTGAAGAGCTTCCCCAACCAGGCAGTTTCATACGAGATCATACTCGTAGATATGTATCCGGTCTCAGCGGTACTTATAACAACCGACTTCTGTTTCCTGCTCATCCATGATATCGAAGCAGAATCCAAAGAGAACCAGCATTGAAAAGTGCTCTAATGATCCTCCACACTGCCTGCCCAGTCAGCATTCGAATACTCATGCAATTTTCATATTTCCGGCAGTGTATTGTGCCCCGAAGATATCTCAGAAGATTCTTGGCACCAATCTAGTGAGGCTCAACCAAATATGAGCTCATCATGCTAAAACATATGTCCAGAATCCAACTCCCTCTTACTTCTGCAAATGAGAGGGTCTGCACCTGTCAGAAATTGTTCGTCCGTATAAGGTGCCGGTATGAGAGGTCTATCATCCACAACCTTTGGGTAATGGTTTGGATCGGTTTCACTCCTAGTGAATCTCAGCTTCATCAAACAGCTATCAATCCTCTCATATTACGCCCGGGGTGTTTTGCTTCAAGCCATAGAGGGCTTTCTTCCACCTGTATACATGAGATTCCCGTTCATGAATCTCAAACTCCACGGGTTGCTCCAAACCTGTGGAATTGCTACATGAGGGGAATGGTCCCTGTTGTCGCACAGATTGTCACGACAACGCTCAGACTGGGTGTTGTCACCCTGATCCCCGATCTCTCCGTTTAAGCCGTCTCCCGAGGCTAAGGGGGGTAGACCCTATGGAATGAATGAAGACCAACTGTGGACCAGTTGGGTTGGGAGACACAACAAAGCAATACCAGTACTTGATTGATTTTAGGAGTTAATGTACCAGTGCCTTACGGAGTTAATGATTAAATGATTATTTCTTGAATATTGCAGAAATATGAACCTTGTAAAACAATCATTTATCATTGAATATCCCAAGCGATATAAGCTATTCAATAAACTCCACGCTTTAATAATGACCCAGCAATTAAATTTTAAAAGATTAAATGCTTTAAGCGATCACAAAATTTAAATGCTGACCAACTACCACTTTCACATAGCCAACTTGTAAATAAACATTTAAATGCATTTAGCTATAGAAAAATTGGAACATAAATACCACAATTAAACTCCAAAATGAATTTTTCAATTTTTTTTGTTAGCTTTTAAATTATTTTTTTAATTTTTATTTTTTAATATTTATTTTTTTTTTTTTATTTCTAAAAAAATAAAACAAAACTAAAATCTTTAAACTAAAATAAATGAAACTTGAAACTATTCTAAACTAAAAACCAAACTAAAGGGACCTTTATATATTTCTTATTTTTTATTTTTTTATATTTTTAAATGAAATAAAACTAATTTCTAAACTAGATGAAAATTAATATATATTAAAAAAAAATCTAATTCTAAAAACTAAGATCTAACTTAACAAAATCAAAGTTTAATCTAATTTAAATCTAAACAAAAATCAAACTTCTAGATTTTTTATGTTCTTATATTTTTTGATATTGACAAAACCAAACCAAAGTAAAAATTTCTCATTATTAAAACTAAAGCCCTGATAAATAAAATTTAAATCTAAATTAAAGAAACAAAAAATCCAAGGAATTTTTTTTTTTGTTTTAATGAGATTTTTAATATTTTTAAAATCAAAATTTTAAAAAATTAAATCTAAATTTATGTCTAAATCTAAAACTAAAACTAAAATTTAATAAGTCTAAAAAAAAAAAGAACTGACGTCTAATATATACAACAAAATGAAAATATAATAAAAATCTAAATCCTAACCTAAAAGAAACCAACGCATATAATAGACATGACCCTAAACTAAACTTTAAAAAATCAAACTAATGTAAATGAAAGTCGAAAATATCGTATTTTTCTGGGTGGTCACGGGAAACAACTTCGGAGAAATGGTTTGCAGCAGAGCCGACTTTCTTTGTATTTGAAGGGATATGAGAGGAACTGAAACCTTGCTTGACTGAAAGCATTGAGGAGTGAAGGTAGCAGCGGATAGGAACAAGTCGTTAAGGGTTTCGATTTTTCTTTGCAGGCAGGTCACACAAAGGAAATCACGCGGAGAGCTACAGCTACGGAAAATAGCTGAGTGTAGGAAGCTCCAGCGTGAGGATAGCCAGTGGATAGGAGATAATGGATGCCACAGATTTGATTTAATGAGGCTGCGTATATGGCTTTTGGGATTGAAACGTGGAGAAGTAGCTGGCGTTTGGAGCTGGCAACAAATGAGGGATGGACGCAGAAGCTTGAGTGATGCAGCGTAAGGAGGGCAGCTGCGTGAAAGGCAGGGTTTCGATGTGGCAAAGGTGGACACGTGGGTCTTGCGTGGAATGGAGGTTGAAAGGAGATGCATGAATAGGAGCCACGGGAGAAGGAATTGCGCAGTAACAGGATTATTGCAGCGTATATTCACTAGCGTGGAGAGGGTCAGGTTGCAACAAAATGGGGAGAGAGGAGGCAAAACGCTGGAGGCTACGTAGGGAACTGTGTGTAATGGCAAGCATGAGCAGAAAAAATGAATGTCGCTTGAAGGAAAATGGCCAAATGGGAGCAAACAACAGATGGCAGCGTGAAGACTGAGGGTTTGCTGCAGACCCATGGCAGCACATACCCTAAAAAAAAAAATTCGAAAAATTTCCTGCGAATAATGAAACCCCAGACAGTAGATAAATGGATCGGAAAACCCTCTCAAGATTTACCCTGGCTTTTAAAATTTTGAACCAACTGCTTCAGATTGTCCACTGAAAACTCTGCAAAATTTTCAAGATCTATACCTGCAACCTGCAATGGCAAAAACAAAAAACCCAAAAGTAAAATGTGCCAAAAACAAAACTGAAAACCCTAAAACCAGCTAAAAATTTACAATATTTACAGATTTCCGGCTCTTAAGCAGCGAGATTTGTCAATAATCACAATAATATTATAATTTAATTTTAATGTGAGATACTTCAAAAAACCCTTCATGCATTCATTCATAAAAAATTTTCAAATGATAAGCCTGGGATCAAGAATTCGCTGGCCTCTTTCATAAAACACAATCCGGGAGTTGGTTGGTTCAGCCGAGATCTTCCCTTAACGCCCGGTAAACTCAAAACTAAGATTCCTTGCACAGCTTAAAATCAACCATTAACATAGAGGGAGAAAACAATAGTGAAATCCAGATCAAATGGAGATACCTGCCATTATATTTCAGAATCTAAACTATCATTCAAACCCTAGAGATTAGACAAGATACCTGTGCCTAAAGCAATCTTCATCAAGCTATCATCAATGGCTGAAAATAAAATTATGCAGAAAAATAAAACATCTTACAGCATTTCCAGAAGAGTAACACTAGCAAGATTTTCAACCCCAAAGTCTTTCTTTATTGCACAAAAAATGACTGCAAGAGAGCAAAAAATGACTGCAAGAGAGCTTTCTTTAGCACCAGACTCTAAGATCAAATGACCCCTAACACCCTATTTAAAGGAAAAATTTCTAACGGCTAGTTCGAGTGATCCATGCCAAACTAATCTGGACCGTCGATGAGGATCAAAATCCCTTTTAATCTCATCTGTCGAAATTTTAAATGCATTTTAATATATTAAAAAATTAAAACTTTGCATTTATTTTCTCAAAAGTGACTTATTATTATTATTATTTTATTTTTTTCAAATTTTTTATTTATTTTTAAATTTATTTCATTTTATTATTTTTTAATTATTTTTTTAATTTTTAATTTTATTATTATTTATTATTATTTTTATCTATTTTTTAATTTTTGGATCCTCGAACTTAGCCTTTGGAAAAATCACCGAGGACCTAGGACTTAGGACCTATTAGGGGATAAAACATTTTCTAACCCTCAAGACACTTTACATCATGACTTTTACAATTTTACATCTCAAGGGGGAAAACCCATTTGACATAGACCTTCATAGACCACCCAGTTCTGCGACACATATAATCTAGCAGATCAAGCAATTTGTAATAACCTAATCAAATAGTTAGGATTTTTTCCAAATTACTTTTACATAGACTCAACCAAGTACACTAGGAGTCCCCTAAGATTCTAATGACAAAATCCATTCCGGCTTTGGGGTTAGGCTGAAGGAAAACTCTGCCGATCATGGATCGAGGAGACAAAAAACCTTCCGAAACGTAGATTATCACTAGAAAATTAGGTTTGCCTAGGCAATTTACATACATGACTCAGATCTGCTAAGATTATTTACAATTTACACATGCAGACTGGATTTACAACATAACATGATCGGGCTGATGATGACAATCGAATGGCACGAACACATCACTCAAGCGCTATCCCTTTTGCGAAAAAAGGGGGTGTATTGCTATGGGTAGTTGACACGTAGTGGTCAACAGTCCCCTTGTAAGATTTTTCCTTCGGTACATCTCAGACATGTACTTTCATGCTCCTTTTGAATTCAGGCTTCCTTGTCACCATCTGACTCACAGACCTCCGGTGCTATGTGTCAATGGACATGGTCCCTAGTGGACTTCCTATAACTTAATACAACCTCGAACTCAAAAACATCTTTGAAAATTCTATTTTCAAATATGTACCTTTCCATCGACAAGTGCCACCTTGAAACCTTTGACTTCCATTTTTGAGATGGACACCAGGTTCTTCTAGCGATCAGGTACATAAAAGAGATTCTGGGGTTCCTTGCTTTCTTTGAAGAGTCGACCATTTCCTTGATGACCTGCATTACTTGTCATTCCTCTGATCATTGAAGATGTCCCTGGAATGATTATTATCTTCATCAAGAGATGTGTCCTTGTCCTTTGGACACTCCTTTGCATAATGGCCGAATTTATTTCAAGGCATTCGCCTTTCCTTCCACCCTTTGATCCGAAGTTCCCAATGAAGTGATCTTTATGTAGGACATCAAAAACTTTCCGTTGCACCATTTTGATAATCTTTTGTGCTTCAACTTCACCCTAAGTGAATTAGAAGAGGGATGAGGAACCCATTGATCCTTTTGTCCTGTCCCAGCTGTCTTCGGTGATTGCTCTTTCACTCTTGCTTGGGCATTGTCTTCACCTCAGCTCCGATTCCATGTTAAATTTTAGGTATGTTCTATGCTAGAGCAATTTATTTCAATTTCATTTCCACATTAGCAATCACATCAGCATAAAGTAAACTGCAGATAGAACATAACTATAAATCGCAGAAGACAAGCCAAGACAAGAGAACACAAGATGTGGCGCTAGCCAGGGACAAACCCCAATGTGGGGAAACCCTTGATCAATTCTTCTTTTATGTTCTTCAAAGTTCAGTAGAGAAAGTGAGAGAGTAGTACATTTACAATAGAAGTCAATCACTTTGACTTTTGATATCGGCATGAGATCATTTGAAGACATATTGCTTCAACTGATTCTTTAAGGTGACTTGTTCACCTATAATAGTGCTGCATCTCGTTTATTTGCTGCATTACCATGTGACACCTTGTTGTATTGTCACATGTGCTGAACCTTGATGACTGAGCTGCTCTCATCTTCATGTTGCTCATCATGCTGCATCTTCCATGGTCTTATTCATCATCAAGTTGCCCATGCTTATGATCTCATTCATCGTTATGTGGCCCATGCTCATATCATCATGCATCATTATGCTGCCCATGATCTCATACATCATGTTGCCTTCCTTCGGAGAGAAATGCTCCAGCTGTTTCAGCAGTTCCCGATGGTTCCGACTTTTCCAGCAGTTTCGGCTTTTTTGGCAGTTCCGACGGTTCCGACAATTCCAGCATTTCCGGCTTTTTCGGCTTTTCTGGCTTTTCCTGTATTTCCGGCTTTTCTGGCGTTTCTGGCTTTTCCAGCAATTCTGGATTTTCTGGCTTTTTCGGCTTTTCTGCTATTTCCGACGTTTCCGGCTTTTCTAGCAGTTCCGGATTTTCCGACAGTTCTGGCTTTTCTGGCGTTTTTGGCAGTTTCGGCTTTTCTGGTTTTTCCGGCTATTCCAGCTTTTTTCTGCAATTCTGGCTTTTCCGGCTTTTCCTTAGGATCTCTCTTCCTACTAAAACCCAAAGACAAGTAGAGAGAGGAAGAGATCAAAGTGTGTGTGTGTGTAGAAATGACTTGAAGTCCTCTTCTATTTATACTAAAACGTAGAGGTTGAATAGACATGACTGTTAGGCTTCTGAGCCTACATAAGTTACTGGTCGACTTAACAATTTGTCCATAACATAAATAAATTCATAACTTCATAAATACTTATCGGAATCAGATGATCTTTAGATCAATCCTACACCTCTCAATGAGACGGATCCAATAAAAATATCACCTGCCATAAATAATATGACTCACATGGAGTTTGGCCCTAGTTGCCAATTTTAACAAAATCTCGTATTTCTTACATAGCTCAAAAATTCTCTTCAAATGGCATATTTGGTCTTCCCATTTTCTTGAAAACACAATCACATCATCGAGGTACACCACTACGATCTGTTCGATGATTCCATGGAAGGCGATGTCCATGGCGCACTGAAAGGTTGTGCCTGCATTCACAAGCCCAAATGACATTCGTTTGTATGTGAACGTACCCCACTTGGTAGAGAAGGTAGTTTTAAGTCTATCAGGTTTCGCTACTAGGCCCTGATTATATCCTGAAAACCTGTTAAGTAAGGAAAACATTTGTGCCTCAAACACTGTTTGCAAAATGTGCTTCATAAACGGCACGGGGTAGTTGTCTTTGTCCGAGACGCGGTTCAAGTTCTAGAAATCAACACACAAGCGGTTTTCCCCATACTTCTTACATACAGGAACAAGGTTTGAAAACCATCTTGAATGACGAACTTTGTATATGATCCGTGCATCCAACAACTTGGTGAGCTCTTTCTGTATGAGGGGTTCAACTGACGGATATACTTTTCTTAGCTTTTGCTAATATGGCTTGACCCCTTTTTTGATCGGAATGATGTGTTGGATTATTCGCGTGTTGTAAGTTTTCAGATCATCATATGTCCACGCGAACACATCTCGATATTGTTTGAACAGGCAGACAAAGGGCTGCCGCTCCTGCTGTGTGTAACAAGTACCGAGATTGATGAACTTCGGAACTTGTTCTGTCCCCAGGTTAATCAGTTAGTGCATCATGGTAGAGCTGTGGGTTTTGCTGTTCCTTGGCCCCTAAAAGCGTTCTTGCAAGTCATAGAAATTTTCCAAAGATACCACACCTTTGGGGATGAGGTGGCCTTTCTTGTTATTCGCCCTAGCTTGCAAAGATTGCTCGTGTTCGTCTTCATCTATCATTGCATCCTTGAAGATATCAGTGTTGGCCATGAAATGCAGTATCTGTGGATCATCATCAAACACGCATAAACTAGTTATGTTATCTGGGATAGATGGTCTACACAAAATTTCAACAGTAAATCTATCCCTAAGCGGTGACATTCTAGAAGCTGCATTTGCCAAAGCATTGGCAGTTGCATTACACGTTCTTGGTACAATAGTGATATTAAATGCTTGGAAATTAGAGATCAATCGCCATACCTCTTGCTGGTAACTTTTGAGATGTGATAAATAGTGAATAGTGTTACATACCTGTCCTACCACTGTTTCTGAATCACCTACCACTTTGAGCGCAACCACGTTGAGGCTAATGGATTTTTGTAAGCCCAACACGAGTGCTTCGTATTCAACAATGTTGTTTGTGCACTCGAACTCCAAGAGCTTGAAATCAAATGTTTCCTATTTTTTGGGTCGATCAAGACACATCCGACTCTTGAGCTATCTTGTGTCTTTGATCTGTCGAAGTACATGGTCCATAACTTGTCTGTACACGGACCGTTCAATGCGCCTGCATTATCGCTACTGCTACTACTACTAATGTTACAATGCACTGTACAGGTTTCATTTTCATTAGTTGGGCAAGGAAGGAGACCCAACTACGTGTCTGGTGGGGTCGGAGCTGGCCGTGCGAGATAACATCCCAGCGTTGTTTCCAAGAGGCAGTTGCCAAAAATGAGCTCTGCAAAGGCCAACAGTTCGTTCTCGCCATTGATGGGAGTGACATTGTGCCTCATGTATCTCTCGGATAACACTTGGATTTGATTGTTTTTGCCCTTGTATGGAAGCCACATGTGCGACCAATCTGTAGCAAAGTATTCTTTCAGTTTGCTGGACAAGTCTCTACTAAGTAGTAAGCCGTATGCTTCCGGTATGTCCACAACAACAATGTTTATGCACTAGTGAACTCGGCCATCATGATATAGTCAGATGATCACATCCCGAAGTTCACCAATGCCTGGTACAGATGTCCAATCGAGTTGGATGATTTGTGTGGATGTCTTGCTCCATTGCGCATTGATCTTTTTGGCAATGGAGAGCAGCATGATGTTGGCTGCCGCGCCAGAATCAACCAAACAGTTGTGAACATTACAGTTAAAGATTTCAAATGAAAGCAAGAATGGAGGGAAAACATAGTTTTCTTCTTCCATCTAGAGTGTGTTTAGCACAGTTGAAAATGATTTGGGAGGTGGGCTTGCTCCCTTGCTAGTAGAGGTTGCGCTGTCTGTTGATGTTTGCCCCAGTGTGCACAGCAAGATGTCCCATTGACTCTGGATCTTAGCCAACTTGAACAAACTGATGTTTGCGCGAGTTTTCTTCATGTCTTCCATAATGTTGTAGTCTAGAGGGGGTAGAATTACCGAGATGTCCGGGGTAAGGCTGGTGTTCGTGTCGTCCAGTGGAGTGTTCTGCAGTTTGTTGCTCATGGACGTACTCTTGTTCACCACTAGTTTCCCGGGTTTGCTTTGTGTTTTCTGCTTTTGGATGGCTGGCGGATCAACCTTCCTCAACAGTTCGAGCTTTTGTTTCATTTCCAGAAGTGTAGGGGGAGCCCCCTTACTCCTGAGATTGTAACGATCATTTTGCTTTTGGGGTTGCTTCTTGGTGTTTGTCTTATGCACTGCTTGGGAGCACTGATACATGTTCACCACCTGCCCAGTGCTTGATGCCTCATCAGATGCAGCATCTTCATCACCATCCGTGTCTCCCAGTTGTCCCTGCGCACACTGCTTTCTACATCAAGTGCGCAGTTGCATACTGAGCCTGCAACTCGCTTCTAGTCCGAACAAGACCCTTCTGAGTGATCATCTTCATGAAATAAGCAAAATTTGTTGTTCATGCATTGTTCGAGCTGGAACATTGAGCTCTGCACAGTTTTAGTTGGGAAGCGATTGCTACCTGATGACATGTTTCGTTGTCTTTGTCTGGGCGGCCGACTGCTCGCAGATGTGTCAATTGTTCGTTGCTTGAGATCGGACACTTTTGTCATCAAGTTTTTGACTAAACGAGTAAGGGTTTCAATATCACTTGTTTCGTTGTCCTTACCCTTGCTCGCTGCAGCTTGGGGCTTCCTGGTCGCATCTCTAGAGTCCTTCGTTGGTTTCATCCTTGATGACTCCAATCACGTGTAGGTCCTTTTCAACAACGATTGCCTCTTCGCAGTTTTCTAACAGTGTTGGTTTCACAGCTCGTTTGACGAACTATGCAATGTTGGTCGGTAGTACGTACGTGTAGTAGTTGACAGTGATGGAGTCATGATGTTTCGTGTCCGCTGCAACTATGCACAGAAACCTCTGATTGAAATTTTTTACTTTTTCTTTCCCCTCCATCTTCAGGCTTCCCAATTCTTTGAGTAACATGGCTAGGATCTTGTCATCAATGAACTTTTCCAGAAACATATGTTTGAAGGTACCCCATTTATGGATGGAGTTGATAGGAAGGTTGTGATACCATGCTGCTGCGCGACCATCCAAGGTACATGGGAACAGTCTACATGCAACGTCATCGTACTGTACCTCAAGTGTCTACAGCTGTAGTTAGAAGTTGTCCAAGTGATCTTCTGCCTTCACTGTGCTGTCAGGGTCAAACTTTGTAATCATTCTCTCGGACCGCTTCGGCATCTTGTGCAAAGCACCCGGGAAAGCCAATGGTCCCTGAGTCATCCATTCCAGATTTTGGTCAGCCATGTCTTCTTCTTCTTCGTCCTCCTCCTCTTCTTCAGAATCTGACGGTTCTGGCTCTGATTTTGTTGGTCCTTCTCCACCTCCACCTCCTCCATTTCCTTCCCTTTCGTCTCCTGTACCAGACTCTGAGCCCAAGATCACGAGGGTGTCTCGTTCTCCTTGTTGGAAGACCAGAGATTCCTCTCCGTTCTCAACAACTTCTGCCAGACCTTCAAGTGTGGCAAGAAATGCTTCTTCCACCGATGATACAACCACCCCTGTGGGAGTGGTTTTGGGCTTTCTTGATGTGTATGGACGATGTTGTATTCTTGGGATTAGTCTGACTGCTTTTGCTAACTGACAGGTGATGGGACGGACGGAGCAAAGGTGCTGATACGAAATTTCTTGTTCAGGCTTGGGAGGTGAGGAGTAACGAACTTTAGAGTTGCGCGTAGGAGAGAGCGAGTGCGAGTACTGCCTTGACCAAGTGATTGATGAGTGGGTGTGAGAGTACATTTAGTCATAAACAACTAGCGGCCCTCCTTCTAGCGCCATAAATGTTGACGGTGCTGGACCCGCTGATATTCAGGGGATCTCCCCGGTATGAAGTCCCAACTAGACCTCACACTGTTTGGTGTAGGAGTCTCACCCGTTATGATGGCCTGGTTGCCATTATCTTAAATGTTTGCCTTAGCTCTTGCTTGTCAGCAACATGAGAGTGGTCTGCTTTGTCTTCGAGGTTCGTGTGCTTGATGAGTGCTAGTGTTACTTGTGTCAAGGTTTTTCACCGCAGAGAGAGAGAGTGGAAGTGAGTCTCCAGTCGAATGGGAAGAGTCCCAACTCTTTCAAAGACACACAACACGACATGACATGCGCAGCTTCCGGTGGAGCAATCCACACAGATGCAGCAGTCACACAAATAAGAAGGAAAATCACGTACAACACTCAATGGAGCAGTTCGCGCGAGTGTGACAGTTGTTATAACAAGTTTATGGGAAAGGTTTTGTCTAATGTCCGGTGAGGCAGCCCACACGGGCAAGACAATGTTAACAACTCATACAACACATTTTCATAAATATATGTATTAGAGCAACTGAAAGAGTTCCATTGTTTTAACACAAGTTAAAGCAACATGCATTACAAGTGTTCAAGATTAGTCTTACAAACAATTACAATATATGTGTGAAAACGTGATGGCCTTTTATTAGGCTTCTAAATTAAGTGAAAGTTCCAAGACACATCGGTACACCATACATCACTAACCCCGTGAAAGGGGCGTTGGAGCCACTGCTTGCTCCTCAAATAAAAGACTACAGACTCGCAAGGCTATGTGGGAGGAGCCAAGGTGCAAAGTCCTTTGCATTTACAAAGTCTTTTTGACTGTTCGGCTTCCCTCATGACTGTTTGACTTATTTGACTCTTCACTTGTACATGACTCTTGCATGACATGTGGGTCTCTTAGACTTCCACATTACATTACATTGATTTACACAGTATGTCTGTTGAAGGAAATGTAACTAGGCTAGGTCTTCATAAATGTAATTTTGATATTTGTATTATTTCAAGAAAGGAGAAATTATTTTTGTAATATTTGTCAATGAGTTTCTTGCTCATTGAAAATAGGTCAAACACATTTTAAAGTGCTTGTAGAAAGTCAAAGTCAAAATGTAATTATGATAAGACCCTTTGAGGGCATGTTACATCAAGTATGTCAATGTACAAGGTCATGGGAACACCTCCAAGATAAGTCAAATCCTCTCCTAGCATCAACGAAGTCTCCTAGCAGCAAAATGATGGATAAAAGTTAAATTATAGTGCAAACTGTAAGTTGGCCTAATGGACAGTCAAGTTAGCCTAAAAGAGGAGGGACAAACCTCTATTTATAGAGGTTGTCCACTCCTCATTTGAGAAAAAGTACAAGCTCTGAAATCCGCAGAAAGAAAAGGGACTAGAAGGACGCAAAAAACTAAGGAAGCAGGTCTACAAGAGCAACGAGACAAGGAGACAAAACAACAGAAAAGTAAAAGGCTTCATATATCACTGTTTTGGGTGCAAACTAGGCCTACAAGGCCTCTCTCTCCAATGAAGAAGGAAGGAAAAGAAACCAAGGAAAAGGAGGACTGTTTTAGGGTTTTGTCCACACATGCAGCAAGGAAATCTTTGCAAATTTGACAGTAGTTGAAGGCAACGTGAGAAGCCTCATTCAGATATGCATCTAGGTCTACAAGGTATCCAAGGAAAGAGAATAAGTCTCTTCCTATTACGAAGTAAAGAAGCCGTAATGGTCTAGGGTTTCTCTTAAGAAGAAAAGAAGCCTAAGCAACAGAAGAAGGACAAAGTGTTGAGGAGCAGAGTGCCGGAAGAAAAAGTTCCATGTGTCGGAAGTTATAGTGTAGAAAGAGGAAAGATTTGACTTATGCTTGGAGGATGTCCCAGTCAAAGGTCTAGGGTTTGGCAATTGGTCAAATAAGAAGCTTCAATAGGAGAAAACTTACAAAGGGTTTTCCTCTCAAGAGTGGAGAGGTTTTGTCCCATGGCAGAGAGCCAAACTTTGTGTTCTTGTTATTTTATTTTGGTAGCATTTTGATGAAGTACACACATGCACTAATAAGAAGAAGAATAAGCTAACAAGAAAAGTAAAAAGACTCCACAAATTGCTATCAAGTAACAAAGAATCACACTACACTGATTTTCTCTAGATTCTTCAACATGGCCCACAAGAGTGATGTTGCCGACATGAGTCATGACACGAATTGATATGACAATGCTAGTATGTCCATGTTGCTGCTGATGTGCAAGTCCAGCTACAATGTTGTTGAGTGATGGATATGTTCTTGGTGTATCGTAGCTTCACCTGTGCATGGCAAGGTGTGTGGAGTCTTCGATGGTTTTGGTGTTCGCTTGATGTTGCGTGTGCACGTTGTTCCTTTGCTTTTTCTTTGGCATGATTCACATGTTCGTTCATTCGCAAAAGAATATCCTCGCATGCATCGTTCGTTCGCGAAAAAATCTCCTCGCATGCATCGTCCATTCGCGAGAAAATATCCTCACATGCATCGTTCGTTCGTGAGAAAATCTCCTCGCATCCATTGTTCGTTCGTCCATTCACGAGAAAATCTCCTTGCATGTGCTCTCCTTATTCATCCCGTCCATCGTCGCATCATGTCTTATCCATGTACCTGTCTTTGCAATCACTCGTGACGAGATGACATCAAATCCATAAACCTCCTAGTGTACCATGATGCATGGTCGTTCACTTTCAGATGCAGGTGACTGGGAGAGAGGACAAGGCTATGAAACTGCGCAAGGCAAGTTTCAAGCTAGGATGCGAGCTTCAGGCACCACTAGTGAAAATTGCGCAGAAGTCATTGGGAGACTGAGATAGACAATCCTGATCAGCAGCGACTATCTGTGGGATTTGGCTCGGCTAACGAGCAGATCTGCACAATTTTTTGGAGGAAGTAGTGTGGGCAGCAGAGGAGCTTGGCAGCAAAAACTGTGCAATTCCTCCAGGGAGCTGGCAGCAAGCTGTAGAAGGCTTGCCGGAAAAAAATACGCATTTTTTCCAGGGAGCTAGCAGCGGGCTGCGGGATTGGTGCTGACAAAAACTACACAATTGCTGGGAGGCTGACCTGCTGAACACCTCTGTGCAGTTTTTGAGCTGAGCAGGTTGTTGGGTAGCTGAGGGACTGCTCTTGAAATCTGCGCAGTTTTCTAGGTGAGCAGCCGATCGGCTGACTGGAAAAACTGCACAATTTTTTGAGGGAGACAAGGACGGACACTTGGTGTCTGTCTGACCTGTCTGTGCAGTTTCCTCAGTTAGTGGAGCAGGCAATGTCTGCAACTTTTGCGCAATTTTTGAGGGGAGTGATTCCCGGGGTCACTGCCCAGTCAAACTCTTCGATTGACCAACAGGAGGGTTGGTTGCTGTGCTTGCGGGCAGCGAAGATTGAAATGGCTTGTTGGACACTTCTGCACTGTTTTGGGTGACAGTTGGTAAAGTTGATTTTGGGTGGAGGTCCGACTATTAGAGGGTGATCTGGTCGTCAGAACTTCAGCAAAATGACTAAGTGTGTGAGCGAGTGAATTTGTGCATACGCGACCTTGCGAACACACATTCAACATGACTTGATGACAAGACGCCTCAAACCATCAAGACAACATATACTCATCATGACTGACCCACGGTGCAAGTGATAAGCACGACGCTTGTGATAGATCGTTGAACAACTGCGACAACGCTTGCGCGATAGTGCATACAACTTCATGTGTGAGTGCGACAGATGTTTACATAGCAAATACAACTTGTACACACGAAGCGAGACCTTGTGCATGACCAGAACATGGTTGCAAGCATGACATTGTGACCAACATGCAAAAAGATGTCCGTTGAACGATCAAGCAAGGAGGGTGCAAAGACTCAACGCGAGCTCACGAGGGTGAGCTCGAGTGCTTGCAAACATCAAGTAAAAATGCAAGGGAGGCTCTGAAATTGGATGTAGGCCGAAATTTTGGAGGGTGTTGCAGCCGCCACAACATGCGTCAAGAAAAAATTTGCCCAATCCACATGTGATCACTATACGTGCATTTTTTAGCACATATCCTGGCTCCTTGAAGCACAATGACTCAGATCCAAACAAATGACTCGGTCCTAACAATTTGCTTTTTCCCACCGTCCAGCAACGAGTCTGCGGCTCTATTAACTTACATTGATTTCAATGGCGGTATCTCCATGTACCATGCCACGCGTAGGTTGCATCACACTGCTGCCATCGTTGAAAGTCACCAGCTACCCACCAATATATGCATACAGAGTTTGCTCAATGATCAAGATGCCACCGGGCCCTGTTTATGTTCTCTGTCTGATAGGTTTGTTGCTTGTGGCAGAGAGATCGTAAAATTGGTGCGCTCGGCCATTGATGAACACGCCTTGAAACAAACTACGCCCAGAATGGTTCTATTACATGTGGCTTCTTCTCAGGAGCACATAAGCTGCCAAAATAATCCTCTGATGTCGACACAATCTTTCCCTGTTTGAAACGAATGTCACTGCACCGTACATTACTGCGACAATATTGACGTGCAGGGAAAAATGGATGGACCCGTCGATTTGCTTGACCTCAGCAAATTCGTTCGTTGGTTAGTCGGCTCGTGCGATTCGTTGTGATTAGTCGCATGGACCCACTCAAATGTGCGTGGATCATGGATCGCTTCACATACTTGAACCTTCAAATTTTCAAACTGCACCCCATCACACCACATAATCACGAATTCACGGGCGGCAAACACAAATGCACTTAACCATTTCTTTGTTACTGATGGTGCGCTTACAGGACGTCGGTTAATTTCAATTTTTTTCACAAAACTTTAGATTGCTCGAATCCGCAGGTTGCAAAAAAAACACAGCAGTATCGACTTCCTAAGAAGAATTGGGTCATAACAATTTATCCCCCAATGATAGATAGTCCTTTTTGCTAAGCCACGAATTTGACCTTAGACTAGCCATAATAATTTAAGAGATACAGAGAATATTAACTCTTAAACAAAATATGTAAATGACTCATGAAAAGGGAGCTCGACCACTATATGATAATAGGGACCCTTGCAGATCATTTTGGTCTTCAATACATTACCAACACTAGATTGAAAGTTTTTCACAAAATCTCCAGAATACCCTACGATGAGAAATCTAAAGAATTTCCAGCAATTTCACACCCGCAATCAACCACAAATCTTTTTTCGACAACAAAAATTGATGGCCCTTGATTTTAATACGGCTCCTTTAATCATTCGACAAATCAGCTTCTACAACTTTTATAAGAGTCGTCTCCAAACAGAAAAAGAAATTTCCACGGCCCCTTTAGAATACTTTTCGCCTTTTTATATGAAATTCAATCTTTGCCTTGCAATAAATTTCTTCTGCAACAAAATAATGACTCCAAAAAAATGAAAGAAATCATGAAATCCTTGAATTCGGCCTTTCAAGATAACCCACAGCTGAGCCAAGAACAAAGGTTTGATACCATTGTAATTTCCCAAATGCAGAAAATTTGGAACAGACACTTCACATAAAAACTAATTATGCATTTAATAGAAGATTTCCATGTAAAATTAAAGACAACAGAGCACTGCAATCCATAACACACTAAACAAGAAAACTCTCAACTTTATTATATTAGGTAACCTGGTGTTTTACATGCACAAACAACCCATGTAGCTGAGATGATCTACAATATTGCCTCAAATCGGCCTCCAAAACCACTGAAAAATCAATACACTGCAACCTATGAACCCTGGATGGATTCACGAAGGGAAGATGGGTGCTCGCCCAATCTCTCTATATCACCCAAGGGTTTCACCCTGGGGCTACCAATGGAGTAGAGAACTATGTTCTCCACCTCACATACAAAAAACAATATCAACTCCAAGATGTCCTCCAATTGCCTCCTCCTCTTTTATAGATTTGATGAATCCCTCTAGAACCTCCCATTTTATTATTATTAAAACATGAAGCACTTTCCCCTCTTTTATTTTAATTAAAATATTCTTTTTAATGCGGGAAAATGGTAAATTGGCCATCATATCTCCCCAGATCAGTGAAACTCTCATCTAACCATCCCATCATGTAGATCTTCTCGTTCCGGTTCCTCCCGGAATGCCACCTTAAGCGTAATTAATTGAGTTAAGCCCACTAATAACTCAGTTTTCTGAAAGTTGTCGGAATGTGCCAGAACGAAAGGCAAACTATGTGGATGATGGAATATACCAAGAGTATATCATTGGACCTCATAGAAACTCCTCAAAACTTCCTCGGGACCCCTGATGACATAACTTGCTCCAATGACCTAGCCATCCCCTGTCCTGGAAATCCATCCTGGCTATACTATGAAGAAGAATAAAAATGGGGACATGATAGACTAGAACACCTGTCCGAGCTACTGAAAACTAACAATGGGCATAATTCATCTTACAGATCAAAGTTATATGTTTTCCACTTTTCCTTGTCAAGGGACTCCGATTACAAGGGAAAAACTTTTCTTTTTTTTCAAATATCTCCCAGACTGTTATTTTATCAGTTATGTTCATGATTAACTCATATTCCAATCAATATCTTTAGGTGTTGCATGGTTTCAAACAAGACGATATCTTGGCTTGGGATGACAGAAGCTAGTAACTTAAGTATGCTGATCTAGTGGTATTGTGTTATAGTTGTTTGGATGTAGAGCATGCCTTGTTTGTTAAGTGATTTGATTCTCATGGAGACCATGTCAATACTTAGGTAATTTAAATGTATTATTCTTCATAGTAAGCACTTTTTACTTGAAACAAAATTTATATGAACTTGTGATTAAATCACAGATTCAATTTCTGATGTTTTCAACTAGCATTCTTTAGGATGCTCTTCTTCAACTCTTTTAGATGTGAAATTCTTAGATGTTGGAGTCTTTGGCTACATTTAACATATTATGTTCACAATGAAAGAAACTCACCCCTCCACATGATAGCCCTCATTCTAAATCAGCTCACGGGTAGATTTCCATTAGGGTTTAACGGGAAAACTTCACAACAATTAGGCCATGCCTTTTATAAAGTTGTCTTCCTCTTTACAACTCTGATTATGTTACCAATGAAATAGGGCTTCAGTCATCAATCTTTCTTTTTAGTGTTAAGTTTCTATAACTTATCATGCACAAGTAACATTGGTTTTGCAACCCTTATGATGTCATGTCATACCTACATACAAGTCTATCCATAGTTTTTAAAACCGGAACCGGTGACCAAACCGGTCCACCTAATGAACCGGTTTACCGACCGGAACCGGTCTAACCGGGACTGGTTTGGTCTAAACGAACCGGTTTTAAAAAATACATTAAATAATTAATTTTTATTGAAACAAAACTATTTTTAAGATGTAAAACCATGATTCCAAGCCAATAGAGCCAAAATATGCAAATTTTGCTCATTTTATACGATTGTAAAGGTGATATATCAAATGGCACCGAGTGCAATACATTTCAATCGAAAAATTGCAACATACCATCATGAATGAGGCTCTAAATGGCCTATAAAGTTCAAAAACAATGCTGCCAGCTATGAGGGCATTGGCCTACTACAAGTTACAATTACACATGATCAATCATCGAGTTTCATCACCATACTAGACACAGGATCACATCAGGAGCTACATCGACATCATCTGGTTCAGAGTCTGAGGATGCCTCAGCCTGATCTGCAACCTCAGTACCAATGCCACCAATGACAATAGAAGTGGACCTAATGGAAGCATGAGTTTGTCGACCTGCATGACTAGTGCCTTCCATTGGTTCTTTGCCTTTCCTTGATGCCGCTACTGATCCTAGTTCTGATGCCACCACATAATCTGCGTCATCCCCCGCGAAAGCCATGTCGATATCAAAATCAGCCTCAAAAACAGGTTCTTCAGTCTCCACCCATTATGATGTTGGATCAATATCGTCCAACACAATGGGATCTAGATCAAGAGTTTTGCTCATCATTTGGAGCTCCAATTGCATTTATTGTTTACCCCCAAACCATGAAACCCTGAAAACCATTAAGTCTACTGAATTTTGAGTGAAATCTAAAATTCTAGTTTCTCCATATGAAATCCAATGAGGTCGAAACCACTCTCAAACATCCTGAGTCATTTCATGGTAATGTTAAAAATTTAAGTAAAAATGACATTTCCTTTAATTTTCAAAGTGACATTTCCTTTAATTTTCATTTTCATCCTTTTACTTTAAGAATTTAACATTACCATTAATTGCCAACATTGTTAGGGTTGAAACACCCTTTGTTTCCCCCCAAAACCCCTGAAACGCAGTCAAAAATATACCTTTTTAACTTTACGGTGGGCATGCCTAAAACCGGCCGGTTTAGGATGGAACCGGCTGGTTTTCACCAGTTAGGGCAAAAAAAATGGAGAAATGGGCATTCAAACCGGGTTTTTTGGCCGGTTTAGATCAGCAGGCTTGCTAACCGGCCGGTTAGACCGGTAACCGGTTTTTAAAAACGGTTTTTAAAACTATGAGTCTATCCTTATCCGTCCATCCATTGTTTTGATGCTTCACCTGTCTTGCACACTTCTTTTCTTGATGCAATGTGGGAATATTCCCATTTAGCTATTTACTGCAATAATGACACTTCTAGATATATGCTTATGCATGTGGTTTATCCCACGTATTATTAATCTTATATGATGTAAATTGAATCACACGTTTACTTTTTACGTTTATTGCCAAAAAGGTACGTGAAATATGGTCACACCAATTACTTCTTGATTTTTCAATTCTATAGATTATAATATTGCTCTTTGCATTATCTAGTTTTAGAAGAGAGAAACAAAGGTGGATGGAATTGCAGTCATATTAAATTATACCCTTTGGATATCCATCTTTTATCATTTAATATATTACTCTATTGTAATATCATAATATGTTTGGAAATGAGTAATTATTGCAGTATGCCGTTGCTTTATTCTTATGTATAACCTTTGATAACTTAATAGTTTTATTCCTGCTTTTTCTCTACGTGAAGAATTCAGTGCAAGAATTACAAACAAGCTAAACCTATGTTTGCCTCTTTCCAGGTTAGGAGGGACCAATGTTTCCTATCTAGTCCAAGTATTTTCTCTCTTGGCTGTTGCAACTTCATTAATTGGTACATTATTAGGATTTTCAGAGTTTTTCTTGGAGCAATTAAGCAACTCAACCAAAATTATGGCTGAAGAGGGAGGAAATATAAGGATTATTCCCTTGTCTACATTATACACAAAAACCAAACAGTTTTTCGTTTCATTACCTCCAATCAATGGGGTAATTGCTTCTTGGGTTTATCGACCATGCTCTTGGAGGTCGTTTACATCTTTCATTGATGGATCATACAAAATGGCTTCACTTCTTGACAACTGGTGGATAGATAATGGTTTGAATCTTGCCTCTTTTGTGCTAGTGATTGTTCCACCCTTGTTGGTTTCAACTATGGTAACAGATGCGTTCTTCACTGCAACAGATATTGCGGTTAGTAATCCAATGACTTATTGGCAATTTTTATTGATATTTTAAAGCACACTAGAACCTATTTTAGGTAAATGGATATTATATTTGATATGTAGAAACCAAAATAAAATTGTTGATATGACTATCTTTTACACTTTTTATGTTTTTCCCATTTTGTGATTATTATTAACATGATATTATTGATCACATCCCACATATATCCGATAGTGTCATGTCTGTCTAACATATCGAGTGTCCACTCCCTACAACTTGTGATCTCACTACACTACTATTGTCAAGAAGCTATCATTTGTCAAACTTGGAATTTTATGATGTAAAAGATGTACTAGTTTGGTAGCCTATGATATGCAAAAGTGATCATTTGATGAGCACTAAAAATACATGTTTATTTTTAGCAGTTTTTGTAGCACCGGGTCATTTTTGAGATCCTCATGTGAGAAAAGTTATTCATGTTAAATTCGTTAAGTCTTGTTATCACCCGAAATTGTCCTTGGGGAGTTAGTCCCAAGGGAATTGAATGAACACATAGGGAAAGTGTGAATGTCACCCCACATAATCCCTTTCACTTTGGGCTAATGCTTGCTAGCCTTTGGATGGTATCCATAGTGATCTGAACTAAAATTAATCAACTGTGCTTTGCAAAATGCTTCAAATATGTGAGATATACTTTCTATAACCTTTTAAAAACAGTTCATATTTTTGCAGCGAAATGCTTTATTGCAGTAAGTACAATGCATATTTACACCTAAGAGTGTCAAATCAGCTCAAATCTGATGTAAATTTGTTTTGTTTCACTTCAAATATGCATAGATTAGTTGTCAAGTGGGAATCTTTGGGTTTCCAATAGCATTGCAATCAGTAAAGTTAGAATGCGATGAGGACAAATGGGCTTGCATTCTTGATTTTCTCAATGGATCTAGTGCCTTGCATGCATGTTATTTAAAAATATTCTGTTCGCCTTTTGTTTGAGTTATAATGAATGTGTGAAGCATACTTTTTGAGTTGAATTTGTGCACCTTTGGCCTTACCCATCCATATACATGGGTAACCCTAGGAAAAAAAAATTCTCTTAAGATGCATATTTCTAGCTAGCCACCTCATATGATGCACAGATTGCAGCCTCAGATGTCTCATGCCCATGATTTGGTCAGCTTGTCCAGTTGACTAACCTATTCACGTGATGAAGGTGAGGTCATTTATTGTGAGGTATATTAACCATTTTTCATACAAGTTCTTTAATTAAATATTTTTGGCATTCTAATATGGATCATGGGATGAGATTGGATAATAGATCATGATGGCTGGAATGTATACTTTTTCCCTCACTTCACCTTGGTGATTGTTATTTGATTCTAGTCTAGTGTGCACTGTGACCTTCTTTAGGTCCTGTTACCACTCAAACTAGCAAGGGTCCTAAGAGGGGATTTGTTGGCCGGATAAATCGATCTTCTGGACAAGGCCGATCTCCCTAGTATCAACAGATATCTAGCAACAAGCAGGACAAGCAAATCTACCTTTCTCTAAACATATTGCGATTCATTAATAAAAACTAAAGAGGTGTTTTAGACCCTACCTTAAGTCCAACGCTAGTTTGTGGCAGCCATGCTCCAACAACTCCGAAAGAGTTTCCTTTTAAGAACCTGCGATCACAAACAAGCACACATCAAATAACACCTGCATAGCTAATATAATAAATCATGTTCATCATGGTGATCAAGGAATCCATGAAATAAACCATAAAACACAGCCTATTGAGAAAAATAAACTTGATTGTATTAACTTTGAAATAGAAGAAATTTACAACCTTTGGTGCCTTGATGCTGTACAGGCTCTTCCCAGGGTCCAAACAAGAATCTCCTCTACTTTGACAAGCCTCACTCCCTTCCAAATGAGATCAAAAGGTATGTAATCTCTCCTCTCAAAAGCTCAATTAGGAAGACTAAGTTCCAGCAGCATTTACCCTAAAAAATATTCAGCTTTCAAGCTCCCCAGTAACCAGCCCAATGCTTCATTTTATAGTGCAAAGGAAGGAGGTTACAGGTCCACCATTGAAGGGATAGAGGCCTCCTTCAAAGGGATAAGCTCCTCACATCAAGGGGTTAGCTACTTAAGATATGGGATGCATGAACCCTCAAGGAGTGAACTTGCCACCTCAAGATTCCCTCTAGAAGCTTCCAGAAATGACTCAAAGTGAGTTTTTAAGAATGTACTTGCGCCTTTTTTACTTTTATAGGGGTACGCACCCATAACATAGATACAGAGCGGTTAGGTGTGCAGGGGACATGACCAATAGGTGCGGTACCGCAGGTAATGCTAAGAGAAAGTGCAGAACCAGAGTTTTAGAGATTTTTAAGGTCTTTCTCTTATTTTCAAGGCTTGAT
>APFE030732308.1:4064-22311 GCA_000404065.3 Pinus taeda | reverse complement strand
AGGTGAACAAAAAGTGTCGTGTTCAAGAGTGGTTAAAACTTTTCTAAAACAAAGTATAAACAAACAGTTCTTTTCTCTCTTTCCCCAACCATGTTCTGGCAATACCTCTTTATTTTTGACAAGCTTGAGGAGATAAAATTGCTTGATTATAAGCTCATCCTTCGGATGAGTCCAACTTAGTTTAAAATTCAAACCCTAAGAAGGAGTGGTCCGTTCCTATTTAAAATTGAACAGGTCCTTTACTGTTGAATTTTAACGAGTCCAGCATAGGAAAAACTCGGTGTTTTTCAATTTTAGGGAGTCAAAAGAAAAACTTAAGAAAACTCCATGGTTGTCCTTTTTCATAAATTTGTGTCCCCCAAGCCCGAAAAAGTATAAAATGATACTTGAGAGAACCGCTTGATTATTACGATCAAGGAGTACTTTTCATAATTAGTGGCCCTGATCTAAAAAAGTAAAAAAGCGATCAAAGACACGTCGTTTTATTACCAATATCAAATTTGAAACGACAAAAGTCTGGCAATCTTTTCATGTTTATACGGTCAGAAAAGAGCTGTAAGTGGACCGTCCTTTTAATTCCGTTTTAACGAATTTAAAAAGAAAAAACTCGGCAATCTTTTCATATTTTACGAGTCAAAAAAGAGCTTAAAGAGGACTCCTATATTTCGCTTTTTTCGTAAATTTTGAAAGAGTCCGAAAAAGTGAAAAAGTATGCTCTTTGTTGAAATTGATCAATTCTCCCTGAAAATCCAATATTCTGCACAAAAACTCAAAACATTACTCATACCTGTTTAAAATAAATAGAAATGCATCAAAAGTTATCTTTTTAAAGTGAAAAATAAACAAATTAAAAATTCATTTATTTAAAAAAACTTATAAAAAGGGCTTTTGTAAATTCATTTTTACCGTTTGACTTCAGAGTGAAAAGTAAGAGTTTTTGGTAAGAAACTTCCTGTGAAGATTGCGGAAAATCTGACCGTTGGAATTGAAAACCGTCAGCTCTAGGTAATCCATATCATCCCTATCTTGCATTTCAACTGTTTAATTTTCATTTTAGGTCTTTAAAATTGATTTTTTAAGGAAAATTTTGATTAAAAAATCGCTCGCGGGGGGTCCACAGGTGCAGCGTGTGGCCCCTGCAGACCTCGACTTTTTCGTACAAAGGAAAAAGTCGAGGTCCCGCACCTACTCCTAAGGATGAGTGCGGACCTACTCACTGTCCCTAACTAGCGGGTGCGGACCCCGCAAAATTCATTTTAAAATATCAATTTTTTCCATTTCCGCCCAAAAATTTTGAAACTAAAATGTTTTAATCCGCCTTTTTTGCAATGTAGGATATACAAAATTCTCATTTGGTGGGAACGAGAACACAAAGATGTGGATCTAGCCGCATTAATTCATCCACTTACAATACAGGCATTAAAAGCATGCAGACTATTTAAATTCTGGGCCATACCCGACATGAGGGCTCAGGTAGACTTTCTGCAATGGCTGGTAGACAGGTCGAGCACACAGGACCAGTGTTTCATAATTGGTGGCCACCGGCTCGAAATCGAGCAAGAGGACATTTATTTCTTGGCTGGTTTGCCCAAGAGAGGTGAAGAATTATCTCTATTCGGGACTAGGCCAGGTAGCCAATCTGTCGCTAGTCTCCGACTAGAGTTTTGTAATGACCAAACTGAGGACAAACGGATAGATATTAAGACTATCTCCCGTCCTGAACTTAAAGTGATCGCATTTACTGTCACCAGACTATGCAGGAGCGCAGCATTGCATGTAGCTACCGGATCCCAAATGCGAATGGCAGTACACTGTTACCGAGGCACCATCTTCAACTGGTGCGCAACTGTGTTGGCAAATGTAAAAGGCCAACTGACTAGAGCAAAAAACGGGCAACTGAAAAACTTTGGATATGGTTTCTTGGTTGTGAGCTTTGGCCTAGAGAGGGTCCCTATGTTGGTCCCACAACAGCTTTCCGTTGAGGCTGGACTTCCCCGAGAGCTTAGGATTATGTGCTGGGTTGCAATGATGGCCCGTCATCCTGAGGAGAGTACAGAGGTTGTCCGATTTCCACCTGAGTATTTTCGTTGGTTGGGGAACCAACTTTTCGTGATTCAGGACTTTCCATATGCTGGGATGAATTATCGTGGTGATCCAAACATGGCTCTTCCACCAGGAGAGCAATGGGATGATTCAGGTAAAATTATTTTCAACATTTTCTAAAAATTTTTAACTAATTTTTTTTGTTTGTTTTTAAATCGTCCAAAACTGACAGTGAAAATTTTTAAATGCAGATGTGGGTCCACGGCGACCAGCCTCTCTCCAGCCCTATGAGAGAATACACCCTGCTGCTACGGCACCAGCCCCACAGGACCAATCAGCAGAGACCCTGACCGAATTGGAGCATCATCAAAAGCGTTTGACAGTAGATATCCCAGAGACTAGTATAGATGATATTCCTCTTATGTTACAGCGCTATGTGATTGGGGTCCCAGGATCTTTTAGGAGGTTCCTTCGTAGGGTGGCCCGAGCAGTGGTTTTTTATCGTGATCATCATCAGGGATAGGATGATCGCCTTTGTAGACTCATATGACATTTTATATCTTTTTGTACTATCATTTTTGCCGATCATAAGGTGTTTTTCAATCTATGATTGAAGACAATTTATATTTGACACACTTCTATGCTTTGATATATCACTATTACTGGCTATCTTGTATAACATGTTTATGGAATGTTTTTAAATTTACTGTCTTGATTATTGCAAATGTCTACTTAACATTCGAGAAGCAACTGCATCTGCTAATGTGTTTAAATATCTTGGAATATGCTGATATTCAATGTAGTCAAATTTACGTTCCAAGAGACGAACTCTCAAAAATAATCTTAATAACACTGGATTTCTAATGGCATAAACCCTTTTAAGCTGTAATACAACGAGTTTAGAATCTAACCTAACAATCAAACTCCGAATCTCAAATGAGATGGATTCAGATAATAACTCAATCGCTGCACTATACTCTGCAATGTTATTTGTTGTTTGACCGAGGTTTACCCCATGCATAGATACTAACCCGTAAGAGGGTGAATAGATAACCCAAGCTGCGGAAGAAATATTCCGTGTACTATGACAAGCACCACCAGCAAAACCCATGTATGTTTGAGAAGACGTCAACATCTGCAATATCAAGAGTAAAATCAAAATAAGCAGGAATAATGATAAAAACACTCTCTAAACTAGGCACACTTTCTAATCTGCAACACACCAACTAGAAAGAAACTATTCTAACAAAAATCTCCACACCACACTTTAAGCATAATATCTTTTCAGATAAAGCCCATTTCTGGGCCTACCTAAAGAGACACTGTCAAAATCTACTAATTCATAAGCCCCTTTTGCTAGCTTTCGCTTAACAACAAAAGGACTATGCCACATGGGTATAAATTTTCCAGCCCCTAGCTTATCGTTTGCTTGATTGTATAATAAAACTAGGTCTCATTCCGAAAAATTACGAGGTGTAACATTTCGGTCGTACTGAGCTTTTATCCGTTTTGCATGAGTCTCGATTGCTAATGCAGCATCACGTCGATTCTCATCTAGCTGAGCTAAGTACAACAAACGTTTCTCCTCTTCGGAAGTGGTTGGGAGTAATTTTATGGCTATTTGCAATGACGAAATTTCGCATTCAATGGGTAACACTGCTTCCAACTCGTAAACTAGTTGAAAAGGAGTGAAACCGGTTGATGTTTTGACTGAGGTTCGGTATGCCCAAAGCGCTGAAAATAACATGTTATGCCAATTCAACCGATGAATACCAATGACTCGTTGGATCATAGTGACTAGAACTTTATTGATTACTTCAACCAGACCATTAGCCTGTGGGTAATATGGAGTAGAACTATCGTGATGCAGGCCAAGTTGATCTGTTAGTTCAGTGATCATGATGTTTCGAAAATGACTTCCATGATCAATAATAATCGCTTGAGGAACACCGAATCTAGCAATTATATGATTGAAAACGAAAATTGCAACGGTTTTGCCGTCTGCCGAAAATGTAGGCATCGCCTCGGCCCACTTGGTAAAATAATCTACCGCAAGGATGATATACGCATGCCCCCCGGTCGAGTGAGGGTTACATGTAATAAATTCGATACCCCACTTTGCGAAAGGACCGACGACAATTATAGGGTAGAGAGGAGCAGGTGGAGCACGCATCTTTCGATCAAAAATTTGACAATTGTGGCATTTCCAGACTGCGTTGATACAATCTTTAAATAAGGATGGCTAGAAATAACCAGCACGCAATATCTTTTGGGCTGTGGCATACCCAGACATATGACTGCCACATGCTCCAGAGTGACAGTCATTTAGAACTTTTTCAGCTTCTTCATGAGTTAGACAACGTCAAAAAACAGAATCCGCTCCACGACGATAGAGTGTATCTCCAATAATATTGTACTGTTGGGATTGGAAACGTATTTTCCTTCGCTGAGATCGTGAGATTTCAGGCCGAAAAGATTGGGTTTGGAGATAGACAATTATATCTCCATACCATGGATCAAGAATACTGATAAGAAACAAGGATTCATCCACAATGGGTTCTTCCGCCACAGTTTCAATATCAGTATGCGGGAAATCACACATCAGTTCCGCAAAAACCAAAGATTTCTTTGCCTTGGATTTTTCAAATTCCAAGTCAAACTCCTGCAGGATAACTATCCATTTGAAATACTTGCCCCCTAGCAATTGTTTAGTCAAAATATACATCATAGGGTTACAGTCAGAAATTACCGTGGTTTTGCTTAATAAGATGTAGTGACGAAATATTTGGACAACTTGAACAGCTGCCAAGGCCAATTTCTCCACATGCTAATATTTAAGCTCAATCGGATTCAGAGTTCGACTAAGATAGTAAATCACATGTTCATTGTTGAATTCATCTTCCTGAACTAAAATCATTCCAATGGTGGAATGAGAAGCAGCGAGGTACAAACAGTAGTCCTGGTTGTAGTTGGGAGGATGCAATAACGGTGCCTGGGTCAACGCGTGTTTAAGTGCATCAAAAGATTTGTTATCTATCTCATCCCAAAAGAACAGAGTATTCTGTTTCAACAACCTGGTAAAACCTTTCGTTATCTCGGCGTAGTTAGGAATGAAACGACGTAAAAAGTTTGCTTTCCCTTGCAAACTTTGGAGTTGGCGAAGAGTCGAAGGCGGAGGTAGTTTGACAATAGCTTCAACCTTCGAGGGATCGACACGAATGTTGGCTTTTGAGACAACAAATCCCAGTAAACGACCCGTTTCTATACAGAAAACACATTTGTGTGGATTCAACCTAATTCGATAATGCCTACATCTCATAAAGATGGCTCATAAATGAGTGAGATGATCGGCTCTACGTAATGAATGAGAAGGTAAATTATCGAGATAAGGCTGCACAATGTGCTTGATGTCATGAAAAGCGTAAGACATAGCCCTTTGAAAAGTTGTTCCGGCATTCTTCAATCCAAAAGGTAACTTGCAGTAAGAAAATGTCCCCCATGGACAAATGAAAGCCGTTTTAGGTTGATCAGCAGGGAGTATGTTAATTTGATTGTAACCGGAAAAACCATCCATAAAGGAGAACATTTCACTGCCGGCACAATCATCAATAATTTGATCAATATAAGGAGTTGGATAATTGTCTTTAGGACAAGCTCGATTAATATCCCTATAATCAATACATATTCTTATTGTTCCTTGCTTTTGTTAACAGGAAAATATTCGATACCCAATCCGTTAAAGGAATTGGATAAATGAAACCTGCTCGAAGTAATTTCTCAACTTTAGCTTTAATAGAAGCAATTTTTCTTGGATGTATCTGACGCAAACGTTGACGGCCAGGTTTAGCATCTGGGTAAGTTTTAATTTCATGGACAACAATTGATGGATTGATTCCTGGCATTTCTTCATATGACCACACAAACACGTCGCAGAATTCTTGAAATAGGGCTTTATAAGTTTGGATTTCCTCGTTCGTACAGGAAGCACCTATATGAATGTTTTCAATAATTTCGGGTTTCACTGAAATGTCAATAGGAATCGTTCGAGAAATATTTCCCAAATTCAACTCAGAATCAGGATGTTGCAATGGATTTTGTGGTTCTTTGACATAATCAGTGGTAAAAATAGATGAGAAATCATTTTCAAAATGATCAACCTCAGGTAAAAACGAATATCGATGATGAAGATCTTCCCACGGTAGATCATCAACAGATAAAAGTTCACGAATTTGCTCATCAGTATGAACAAGCTCAGAAAGAGTTGTTGAATCTGAGGTTGAGATTGAAAGTGACTCCCCATGGACCACATTCATTGGATTGATTTCGGTTGAACAAGAGTCGGAAAACGACTGTATAGCCTGATAAGCACCTTCAAAGGGACTCAAGGGCATTGCATCACCAAATGAGTCCACCTCAGAATCGAAAGGTACGATCCAAGGATCATCGAAAGCAATAGTGTTCGATGAAAATATATGAATGGTTGCAAAAGAAGGCAATACGTTAGGAGGAGGAAATGAAAAAGTTCCTAGTAAACCAGAATCTTTAATCAATCCCACCCCAACATCCTTATAAGGGATAGCTGTTTTCCCGACATGTTGGATACTATCAGAAGAGGCTGGGTTGGATGAAAATAATTTAACTAGTCTATTGTAACGATCTTTCCATTATGAGGAAACTTAATAAGCCGAAAGACCGATGAAACAACACCAGTCATAGCGTAAGACCAACTGCGACCCAACAGAAGGTTGTAATCTAGAGGGGCATCAACCACTTCTACATCTAGATTTACAGTTTTTCCTTCTACCCCTATAGGTAAATCCTGCAAAATGCCAAAAGGATGAAACCCTTGGCCATCAAAAGCCTTTAGAATCATTGGGGATTGATTGAGTGTAGGAGAACCAAGCGATCTCCAACACTGAATCGACATAATACATGTAGAAGCTCCCTCATCAATCACAGTCTGAAAGCAAGGTATGTTTTTGACTAACACTGGGATCTGGAAAGCCATTTGATGAGGTAGGTGAGGTGTACTATTCTCTAAATTGAAGATTATAAGGTTGGAATCCTGAATATCAACAGCTCCTATAGCAGACAATAGCAATTTACGTTGTGCTGGGCATGATTGCAGCACCTCCAAAGCCGACATTGCTAAAGGGGAAATAGCTAAATCTTCAACAATGTTATAGTTCTGAGCAGCTCTCGCATGTGGATTGAAAGCTAACTTCCGAAGTATACCTTTAGCAGACAGTTTGATTACTAATTCTGGGTTAGGTTTCTCGATCTGTAGCAGATCAGAACCAGAAGGAGTTGAAGTTGATGGGTTTGATTAGAAGATTCTGCTTCCTTACCACCAACAAGATTCTTACTGCCATAATCTTGTGATCTCGTCGCATTCCTGACATGGGACATCATCATAATTGGTTCTTCTGAAGCATTTGAGGAAGAACCTTTCATCTTACTATCTTGATTAGGAAAAGGATCCTTCAAGACAGCAGGTGTTTGAGAACCTTTGATGATTTTCGAAACCTCAGCTCGATGTGGACAATCTCTTGTAAAGTGCTCCTCGTCACAAATGAGACAAGGATAGCGAGGTTTACATTTCTCATCAGTAGGTTCATTTTTATCTGGTTTCTCTTTTGAGTTTTGTTTATTTTTCTTCTTCCCCTTCTTTTTACCGCCGGATTTTGATTTGGTCGTAGATGATTCTACGACATGAATATCTGTAGGAATTTCAGCGGAAGATTCTCCTGTCGGGGAATTTGGTAAAGTTATAATAGGAAAAGAATTCTTTGCAGATTTCTTCTTACTTTTGGTACTAACTGAACCAATCATACCATCAGCGGCATGAGACCCTGAAGGAGCTGCAGTTATTTGATTTTGTTTCAAAGTACCCGATTGCGTATAATCGAGGTCAAGGTATTGAGCCTAAGTAATTACTTGCTCTTCAGTAACAACTCCAGCCTTAGCTACATCCTCAGTGATTTTAGGTAATAACAATTTAACAAACCATTTTGCCAAAATTTGATCCGGGATAAAAACTTTCACTAAACGTCGTCGACGTCGCCATTCATGAATATGATCTGAAATATATGTGGACGTTGATTGTTTTAATAAAGTTAATAATTCCATGCCATTGTCATATCTGACAGGCAACTGACAATGAGTTAAGAATGAAGTGGCTAACTGACTGAAATTGTAAAAAGAGCTTCGTGGTAACTCAATGTACCACTTGGCAGCGAGACCAATTAGAGTGCGTTGAAATAGACGTAAGCGAATTGAATCATCTATAATGGAATTAGATGCACACCAGAGGTGATAAATCATCACATGATTTGACGGATCTTCTCCTCGCTTACCCTCAAACTTCGGGATATCACTGGGCAACTTATTAGGCATTGGCGGCCAATACGGAAGATAGTAAATTGGATCGTTCATAAGGCGCGACAAATCAGGTAAATCCAAAGTTGCAATAAATGGTAACTGATGATTAGGGTCTCGAAAACCTTGGGTCACAAGACCAGCTCCAGGAGGAGGATATCCAGGATAACCTGGAATTGGATTTGCATTAGGAATATTATATCCTTCCGGAAAACCAGGATTAACCGGACCAAATTGGGGTTGTTGAGGTTGTTAATAAGTATATCCAGGGTACGGTTGATATTGATAAATTGGATTTTGCACAGCAGGACCGTATTGATACTGTCCCTGGTACGGTTGATAAGTGAATTACGGTTGACTTGTGACAACCGTACTTGGACCAGGTTGTCCTACAGGCATCTGAACCGAAGTCTGAACCGTAGGTCCAGACTTGTGGTAAAGAGGTTTGAGGAGTTGATACGGGAACAGTAGAAACCGGCGTTGTCGATACTCCAGAAGTAGGTGGGGTAGATTGAATAGAAGTTGCGGTAGTTGCAGCTGTCATTTGAGGCGGAGTTCGAGGTGAACTAGGCCCAGACTGATGAACTACACCAGGTGCAGAAGTTTGAATAGTAGGCTAGACAGGTTGCTGGGTTGGACCAAAAACTAAAGGTTGTCCAGGTTGACTTGATAACTGCACATTAGGTTGCAAAATCTGTTGAGTTTGAGATGGATCCCACACCATGTTCATTCCAGGGTAAGGACCCATAAAAGGTTGAGCATATTGAGGACCATAACAGGTTGAGTGTAGGGCTGATAATTGAAAGGGACATTTCCAGCTCCTTGTACAAATGATTGACCAGAAGGTGGTTGGAAACCTCGAGTTGGGTACTGACCTTGAGGTTGATAACCTTGAGGCACGTACTGAAACTGGGGTTGACCTTGAGGTATATATTGATACTGGGATTGACCTTGAGGTATATACTGAGTCTAGGGTTGACCTTGAGGTATGTGTCGTCCCGAAGGTATGTATTGTCCTTGAGGTTGCCCCCCAGGCGGTATTTGACTACTTTGAGGTTGCCCCCCAGGCGGTAATTGAGCACCTTACGGTTGCCCCCCAGGCGGTAACTGACTACCTTGAGGTTGCCCTCCAGGCAGTAACTAACTACCTTGAGGTTGCGGATTTGGAATAGCACCAGACATCATAAGAATTTCTTTTACGCTCAACCGCGGAGTTCCGTTATTACCAGTTGATAACCCATGTTCAATGGGTTGAGGAGATGCTCCTGAAAAAGTACCAGAAAGTGACTGATACCCAGAAGGAACAGAAGGACCGCCATATAAAAATGTTTCCGGTGTTTGGGAAAACATGGATGACCGTTTTGACATGTTCAAAGGAGGATAATAACCTCTGGGTGTAGGCTGGTCTACAAAACCAGAGATTCTGGGTTCAATCCCCAGTACGGTCACCAATTTGTTGGCCGGATAAATCGATCTTGCGGACAAGGCCGATCTCCCTAGTATCAACAGATATCTAGCAACAAGCAGGGCAAGCAAATCTACCTTTCTCTAAACATATTGTGATTCATTAATAAAAACTAAAGAGGTGTTTTAGACCCTACCTTAAGTCCAACACTAGTTTGTGGCAACCATGCTCCAACAGCTCCGAAAGAGTTTCCTTTTAAGAATCTGCGATCAAAAACAAGCACACATCAAATAACACCTGCAAAGATAATATAATAAATCATGTTCATCATGGTGATCAAGGAATCCATGAAATAAACCATAAAACACAGCTTATTGAGAAAAATAAACTTGATTGTATTAACTTTGAAATAGAAGAACTTTACAGCCTTTGGTGCCTTGATATTGTACAAGCTCTTCCCAAGGTCCAAACAGGAATCTCCTCTACTTTGACAAGCCTCACTCTCTTCCAAATGAGATCAAAAGGCATGTAATCTTTCCTCTCAAAAGCTCAATTAGGAAGACTAAGTTCCAACAGCATTTACCCTCAAAAATATTCAGCTTTCAACATCCCAAGTAACCAGCCCAATGCTTCATTTTATAGTGCAAAGGAAGGAGGTTACAGGTCCACCATTGAAGGGATAGAGTCCTCCTTCAAAGGGATAAGCTCCTCACATCAAGGGGTTAGCTCCTTAAGGTATGGAATGCATGAACCTTTAAGGAGCGAACTTGCCACCTCAAGATTCCCTCTAGAAGCTTCCAGAAATGACTCAGTGAGTTTTTAAGAATGTACTTGCGCCTTTTTAACTTTTACAGGGGTCCGCACCCATAACACAGAGATAGAGCAGTCAGGTGCGCAAGGGACATGACCAATAGGTGCGGGACCGTAGTAATGCTAAGAGAAAGTGTGGAACCAGAGTTTTAGAGATTTTTAAGGTCTTTCTCTTATTTTCAAGGCTTGATATGAAGAACTGAGGTTTAAGACTTGCAAAGGAGGAAGGTATGAGTGATGATAGACTCACACTAATTGCAGAATGTCAAGGTGACAATTTTTATGCAACAGGATCCTATAGGGCAACTACTAGGTCAAGGGCAACAATGGAGCGATAACCCACTGTCACCTCAGCAAGGCACCTTACTCTTTACGAACTTTCACTGATGGGAGGAGACTCGATATGAGAGGAATCACATTATTGGACGTGTCAATGAGAGGATAAAGGGTGATTTCCAACACCTATTCGTAAGAGAGACTCAATTGTGTGGCTTTCCTGCTTGGAAAGAAAGGTGTTGGGCTCTCTAGGAAGGGCTAAGAGGATTCTCGAGGCTAGGGTTTGGGAATGTATCTTGTAAAGATGATTCCTAGGCCTAGAAATCCTTATGGAGACTTGGTCTTTATGTGATATTTGTAGAGTTGGAGTTGTTAAGTTGTGGAACCATACAGGACCAAGTGGACCCAGAATTAGGTCAAGGGAGTGGAATTGATCATACAAGGATGGGTTTGACCTAATTAGGGAAGAGAAGAGGATCAAAGGACAAATTTTCTTTTGAGATTTAGATGCAATGATCCTAATGAGGTCACTAACCCAAAATCAACCTAGGGCAAGAAATGGCCTTGTGGCTAGGGCTTGCTATATTTTGGGATTCCACTATTAGAATTGCTTGAAATTTGGAGGACCTCTTGGGAAAACTACAACTCAATAGTGGACCAATTCTCAAGGGTTTTGGATGGCTACAAATTATTTCGTGTGATGCCCTAGGAGACCTTTTGGAGTTAGTCCTAGAATTGGAAGAAATGAAGAAAATAAATGTAATTTTGACCACCAAAGGGATACAAGGATCAGTGCCTTATTGCTTGGGCTTAATGAAGTCAAGATGCACATAGATAATGAAATTTCGTGAGTTAAGGAGCACTAATTGATCTTTGCTAGCCTCTCCAAGGGCAACAACTAGATCAATAGAGATTTATACTTCAAATTTGCAAAGGAGACAGTTTCGAGGTCTTTAACCTAAGAGGTGCCTCTAGGAACATTCGCCCAATCCCTCAAAGGTCAACACACACATTTAATCAGTTATTCAAAGTCCCATAAGAATTTCGCATTACATTTGACCCATACAAGAATAAATATAACAACATACATGCAGTTAACTAGTAAGATAACAATAATAACATCAAAATTTCGACTTACATGAGAGAGAGTGTATCCATTTATCAACCTTGCATTAAAGAAGCTTCAAAGAAAATAGTGAAATCCAAACATCATCGTGCATCAAGAAAAGCTCCAAAAATTCATCCTAGCAAAAAGTACGAAAATTTCGTAAGAGATACTAATCGAATCCAAGTGATTATGAGAGAGTGAATCATGCTCGTCTATTTATACAATCTCTAATGAATTCGAATTGCCTAATTTGGACTAATAGTGCCTCTAAAATAAAATAATGTGCATAATAACAATACTTTTGGTGACAAGCCCACCAAATAGCTCAATAACATAAAGATAAGCCTCTCAAGAGGGTAGGATGATCAACATAATGAGTTGTTGGGCCATTGAGAAGGCCAAATGAAGTCCAAGGTGTGCCATGATGAGAGAATGGATTCCAAACATAGTGGACAAGGAGTTGGCCCCTTGTTTTCCAATCAAGAACCTGTGGTGCTCCCAAGTGGGTGTGGGGGAAAAGGGACATCCTCATGGGTCTCCAAGTGGATCAAAAATGCATGTGGACCATATGTAAGGGCTAATATGACTACAAAAGCCCTCCTATGCAGCGGGAGACATCCTCTAGACTCTAGAACATCTGCCAAGTATATGGTGCAAATATGGAGCCGATTGGGCATATTGAACCAGGTGCATCATTCTCATCCAAAAGGTGGAACACGAGCAATCAATGATCGGTGTTGGGGATCCATGAAGTAATATTTCCTATGGTGGAGGTTCATGGCTCCCAACTCTCACCCTACAAGTGCCCATGTGGCCCTCTAGAGGGTTAGGACCCCGTATAGGGGGACCAAACCCCAAATGAAAACTCACTTGCAATCCCGCATAATATCGAATACATCCCCTTGCCCTTAAATACAACAAATCATTAGAATAATCAAGTACAAGAGTTTACAATTCGTGGAATCAATGAGGCACTTCATGGTGGCATGCCTTTCCATAGTGTGCTCTGGCATGTACAAGTGTCTCCAAGCTCAAAAGGGGGTTAGACAAGGACTCTATTAGGTGGTTTTGGCCTTTAAAGGGGGTGACATGTCCATGGTACATTCATCAAGTGCAAGGTGGCAAGTGACATAATAATGGAACAGAGTGGGGGTCAACGGAATGATCTAGGTGTAATGTCCCAAAATAGGAAAAACAGTGATATGCAAGAAAATAACAATTTTTCACCACATAAATTTCAAAGCAATTATAACACACCCATAACAATAAAAAATATGGAAGCCACTGAGCCATTTTATTATAAATGTTGGAATTTCTAAGTCTGACATGTTAGAAACCGTTCATGCACTTTACTGATTTATTCCTACCTACTTGTTATGTTAATTAACAAGGTATTTACCATGTAAATACTGGAAATAAATACAAATGCAAGCTCAACACATTACAGATCATCAACTGAAGGAAATGGAACAAGCACACGAGTGACACTATTGTTTTTGGACTAATGTCCCCGGAAAAACCCAATGCAGGAAAACCGGTGCAGCTTTCTGAGGGTTTGATTTATTAAGCAGTTTCAGAATACAATTTGGGTGCCAAATCTGGCTTACCCAACAGAGAAAATCTTGAAAATAGTACCTCTCTACTCGGAATCAGATATTCTGGCTGAAACCCCGGATAAACACTCTCACAACTCCAGCTCTAATCTGCCCCACAAAACCCTAGCGTTAGCCTCTAGGGATTGCGTCAGCCTCTCTCTGGCCCAGTGTTAGCCCAATAACCCCTTCGCCAACCTCTAGAGGCACTGTGTTAGCCCTCTGGCCCTCTACGTCACCTACGCTGGCTCTTTGAGGCACTACATAGCTCCTAGCTGCCTCTGCATGGGCCCTAGCTAGCTCTGCGTGGCCTCTGGTTGGCTTTGCGTCCCTCTCTCCCGGCTTCTACGCTGATCCTCTTGGTACTATCTCTCTGCCTCTCTGCTTCTGTATTCACTGCCCGTTGCTGCTGATCACTGATTCTATCTCTCTTAGCAAACCCCGCTCTAGAGAATATAATGACTGATCACTGTGGTGTATTCTCCAAGTGACCCTCAAGCCTCCTCTTATACTTTTCTCATTGACAAATCAACGACTGAGATTAAGTCCCTAATCAACCGCTAAGATTAGATCTGGCTTGATCCATGACTTTTGGACCATTCTAACATAGTTTTATATTAATTCACATTAATATTTTATTTTCCCTAAGTTTAGACTTAGGGACTCTATTAAAAATATCAATTATTTTAATATCTCCTAAACTGTTTAGAATCTGCCCAAACCCTTTCTGGGTATTGGAGATCTCATGTGCCTTAGCCTCTCCACCAATTTTCGTGGCTAGAGCACATTTGATGCTACCCCAAATCAATAATAAATTGGTGCAAGAGTATAGAATATAGAAGGAATGCACCTAGGCTTGCCTCAAAGGCAAGCAGAGCGAAGCCCAGGTGAAGCAATGACAATCCAGAGCTACAATCAACTGCCCAACTACTACACTGCGCAATCCCCAACAATTATGCACTGCCTGCTGCAAATATATGGCTGAAAACCCCACCTCAGGTGCTCAGAAAATTCTGCAAAATTATATCTAGGCTCCTCAAGCAAAACCTAGAAATGGTTTGGCCTAGTTTTGACCTTCCAAAATCGATCCCCAAAAAGCCCTATGCCCTCCAAAACTGCTAAAGCACACTGACTGTCAATACACAAGCAAAATCCTCCTCAAACACTTCGGAAAGGTAGCAATCATCTCCACTAATACTTCCTTTATTTCTCCCGGCAAGGAACAACTCCAATGGCTGAGTCTCCACCTCCCACGTTTTTCGAGTCTCTTCCTTCTGCATTGGCCCAAGAACTGTGAAATCCTCATTGAAGGAAGCTATCACCTCAGCCCAAAAACTCACCCAAATGAACAACAAATCACCAAAGCTTCTTTCTCGGAATTTCTCCTGACAATAGCTCCTCTGAAGAATGCAAAGGACCTCAACTCGATCTCCCCACTGTGTCCTCCAGAAATACGCACAACCAGGAAAAATATGAATATGAATGTTGGAAATCACACTGAAAATCAACTCTGGAAGATTATAGATGAACCTCTCTAGGGTGGCACTCGAAATCCCCCGAAGAAAGGGTGAGTTCTCCGCCCGAAAAACTCATGCTAAACAACAAGTGACTGTTGATTTCTGGTAGCATCGAATGTGCCCTAAGTCTCAAATTTTGTAGGGAGGCTTAGGCACATGTATTCCAAAGAACCCAAAAAGTTTTTTGGGAAATTTCATTTGGAGACAGTTTTATTAAAATAATTAATTATTTTTAATGTGTCCCTAAGTTTAAACTTAAGAAATTAAAATAATTAATGGGTATTAATCTAATTGTGGGTGTAACTTCTAGAAGAAGACGAGGATCAAGCAGAAATGATCTTAGCCATTGATTAGCTTTTAATCTAGGTTGTTGAATATCAATGAGAAGATTATTTAAGGAGGCTTGAGGGTCATTTGGAAGACACACAGAGAGTTGATCAGTCAGATCGAATTGCTGAAGCTAGAGGCAACATAGTGATTTGTAGTGATCACGCAAAGAGGGGTAGAGGGAGTTTTGGCTGGAGGATCTTCTACGGAACCAAGAATACTCAATAGAGAGGCAGAGAGACACACATAAGAGCCAACATAGAGGCCAGAGAGGATGATGCAGAGCCAGGAAGGGCTCACGCAGGCCCCATGCAGAGCAACGTAGAGCCTCCTACGCAGAAGTTCGAATTTGATAAGGAGGTTGATGTTTTTGAGCCAGGAGGGTTGGAATCAGCTACAGAGGGAAAATCGATCTCCAACAGAGGTGATGATGGCCTTAGAGGCTGATGCAAGCCTAGTAGGGGTAGCGCAAAAGTAGACGGGGACTCGTTGCTTCAGCTGTCGGATCAGCCAAGACTTGCAGTGTAGAGTGAGCTAATCTCACTAATTTCTTCTACCGAGTGATATTCTCTGTAACTAGATTGCCGAGAAGAAGTTGTATTCAGAAATACTTCAGTTTAATAATAAAAACCCTTAGATCTGCTAGACTAGTTTTCTCGCATTGGATTTTTCCGGGGACATTTGTCCAAAAACAACTATGTCATTTGTGTTGTGTCTTTCTCTCTTGTTCATTTTCTTGTTTCGGTATATTATTTAGTTAGTGTAGGCTGCAATGTATGTATTCGATGTTTACCATAGGAAACTGCAAATAGCTTGTTCATGTAAATTTAACAAGTAGGAGAAATATCATCAGTTGTTGCAATAGGGATTCCTGGGTTTAAGGAATTTTCAGAGTGACTCGACTAAGAAGCTCGAGCAACTGAGAAGAAATTTTATATGCCAAAAGATGTCAAATGAAGATTGTTGCCTTCGTTTTATAGATTTCATAGAGCCTTTTTCCTTCCTTTTCCCTCTTCATGGGTCCCTCACTAAGCCTTCGATTTTCCCTCTCAAGCTAGGGAGTGTGTATTTCCTTGTGTGGGTGGCACCCACATGCTACTAACAAAATCCAAAATAACTTTCTTCTAACTCTTAAGTCTTGTAATAAAAATCGAATGGGCCCTGTATCCTCCAAAATTGGCCCCAAAATGTAGAAATTAACCCTGTTCTAAAATAGTTTAGGAAGGGACATTACAGTCCTCCCCTCCCAAATGTTGCTTGTCCCTAAGCAACTTCAGTGTTGGATGCTCAAGTATGTGATCGCCCTCCCAAATAGCATCCTCATCCGGCAAGCTCTTCCAACGCACCAAGTATTCTCTAATTGTTCTACTTCTAAGCTTCCTTTCCCTAGTCTCCAAGATGGATTCGGGTTCCAAAACTAGATGCCCCTCATCATCAAGTGGAGGCAACTCCACAGTTGTTGTAAATTGTTGCCCCAACACCCTTTTGAAGCATGAAACATGGAAAATATTGTGGATCTTTCTCCCTGGTGGTAGCTTCGACTCATAAGCTACCTCTCCAACCCTCATGATCACTCTGTAGGGCCCATAAAATCGTGGTTGTAGTTTTCTTGGCCCCCTTCTATTTCAGAGTGGATTGTCAGTATGACTGCAATCGAAGGTACACCAAGTCCCCCTCCTCAAAATGCCTCTCAACTTGATCCCTGTTAGCATATATCTTCTGTTGATTCTGAACTGTCTGCTAATTATCCTTAAGAGCATTGAGGATGTTTTGGCTCTCTAGGATCTAATCTTTGGCCTTTGGGACCCGACTGTCTCCAAAAATGATGTCAGCAAAAGATAAAGCATCATAAACATATAGAGAATGGAAGGGAGACATAGAAATGGACATATGATGTGCGGTGTTGTTGCAGTACTCTCCCAAGTGCAGCTTTCTATTTCCTGCCCTTTGCTACCCTGTCACATAGTTCCTGAGATAACCCTCTAGTCATTTGTTTACCCTCCTTGTCTGGTCGTTGGTCTGTGGATGGTAACTAGTGCTTGGGGTGAGGTCTGTGCCCACTAGCCTAAAAATCTCCTGCCAGAGTCCCCCTATAAATCAGCTTGTTGTCGCACAGATTGTCACGACAACGCTCAGACCGGGGGCTGTCACCCTGATCCCCAATCTCTCCGTTTAATCCTGTCTCCCACAGCTAAGGGGGGTAGACCCTATGGGATAATGATGACCAACTGGGGACCAATTGGGTTTGGGAGACACGAGGGCCAACAAGTGCTTAATTTATTTTATTAATTTAATAGACCAGTGCCTTATGAAATGAATGATTAAACGATTATTTATCAAATGCTGCAGATATATGAACTCATTAACAATCGTTTACCATCAAATAACTCAAACAAAAATTAACTTTTACCAAATGTGAGATAATCAATAAATGCTCAATGGCTTAACAATACTCCAGCGACTAAAATTTCGAAAGATTAAATGCTTTAAACAACCACGTAAAATGCTAACCAGAGATCACATTCATGTAGTTAATCTTCAAATGAACATTTAAGCATGTTTAACCATATAAAGAAATGATAAATATTATTCCCACATCAAAATTTTAGTCTTAGAAGAAAAGATATAAACATAACAAATCCCTGAGCCAAGACTGAATCTGACAAAATATTTCCAATTTTTTTTTGTATTTTTTAAATAAAACAAGACTAAACCAAGTAAGATCTAAATAAATGAAACTTAAATGTAAAGAAAATTCTAAACTATAGGACAAAGTAAAAAGTCTAAAGAT
>APFE030732303.1:0-57173 GCA_000404065.3 Pinus taeda | reverse complement strand
TAAGCAAGGAAGGAGCGTCAAAGATCTGTTAGAGGGGAGAGGAAGCAAGCAAGGAGCCAAGCGAAAGACTGAGGTTGGTACTCTTTGCTTCTCTCTCATCTACTTCTCATAAAGGAAAACGAAAGTAACTTTATTTTTTTTGTTTCTAAGATAGCTAACCATCTTAGTGGGACTAGCAGCTCTGAATGGACACTAGATTTCTCGATAATAGTAAGGTGATCAGAAAGGGTTGTGGGTTGTAGATCTCTCACCTTGGTGACTCCACTCTCTGAATTTCATTTTGAACATCCTGGATTTCAAAAGGCCACACACTCACTCTGGTACTTCACAATAGAGAACTCTTCTCGTGTTTGTTCTTGAAAAGATAACATCTAAGAGAGTCTGGAAAGAAAGAACTCCTGGCACTCTAGCTCCCGTGACCTCTTTTCTAGAAGTATCATCCTCTAGCTCTCAAAAGGTTGTGATAAATTACTCTGAGTATTCATCCAAAGTATAAGAATATCTTGAGGAACGTTGTGCGCTATTTGTTCTATTTCCTCAAGAGTCAAAATCGAAGAAGCTTCTATCAACTCTCCTCCCTTCACATTTCATACCTTCCCAGAACCTAACGAAGTTAAAGATATTCTCATAAATAGTCCAACCCTGAGTACAAACGATTTCCCAACTCAACTCGAGTCAGTTGCAGTTCAGCCAACTCCTCAACAAGGCCCTGTTATAAACCTCCTAGCACCTCTTTTGTGAAACATGGCTCTCCTTGGTTTCCTCCTAAATATATATGCCACAACCCCTAAATTGTATGCCACAAGAATATCTTAATCTCTTGCCAAGATTCACTAGAGAAGATGATATCTCAACATAGAGACATATAGAAACCTTCTATGTATTTGCAAAAAATATGAATGTAGAACACTTAGATGTGGTGCTCAGAATTTTTGTCTAATCTTTGGATGGTGAGGCAATGAATGGTTCAAGGCCCTCCCAAATGCTTCAATTTCTACTTGGGAGGAGATGGATAATTCTTTCATGCAAAAATTGGGAGAGAAAAGGGACCATGGGTACATCCTCACCAAATTCAATGCCTTGAAGGAAAAACACAATGAAGATGTTTCAGAATTCATAAAAAGGTTTAACAAATTATACAACAGTCTTCCAGCTGAAATCAAACCTGCAAAGGTTGCTGCTAAATTTGTTTTTAATGGGGCTTTTGAACCAGAGTTTAGGTTCAACCTTAGAGAATGAAAGTCTCGTACCTTAGACCAGATTCAAATAGATGCTCTAGAAGTTGAAGAAAATTTCACCCTGTTGGTAAGTGGAAAGGGAAAAATGAATAAGGAGATAGAAGGAGGGGAAAAGAGGAAGTTAGTTCCTCAAAGCATGGAAAGGAAACCCAAGAGAAGAAACTTGAGGAAATGAACAAACTAGTAAGAAATTTGTCTCATAAGCTTGTGAAACTAGAGTTGGAAAACAAAAAATCTCCTCAACAAAGCCAACTAAATCCTAACCAAAATTTCAACTTCAAGTATAGGATACCACCCTTTCAGCTCTTGCAAAGGGAGAGAAAAGATCAACAAGATCACATTCAACCTCCTTTATATTTGGAAGATGATCTAGATGAACATCTTAAATAAATCATGGAAGTTTAAGAAAACCAGTTCTCTTCTCTCATTGAAGAGGAATATAAATTTGAAGCACATGAGGAAGAAGGGGATGAGTTAGATGCCCCATTGGATGATGGTGAGATAAAAAAATATTGTAGACAACTTTTTGTTTTCATGATAGCTCTGTTGCATAGAAAATATGATCTTAGATATTCTAGGAAAATATCTAGAATGCAATACCAAAATGAGGATCCCCCTCCCTCAAATTATCCTAAATCAATAGAGAAAGGAAATAAGCCTCTGGACCAAGTCTCACCAAAAAAGAAAGAGTACTCAGACTCCATTCTTCACAAGTATGAAGCTTCTAAAATAGAGCAGTTTCCCTTACCATCCAAGATAGTATGTGATAAAGAGAAATAGCCTGTTGATGTCGCCACTGCTTGTAGGAGCCCCTTTACTTTTAATCTTCAAAAAGAGTTGGAGAAGGTCAAAATATCTATTCCCCTGAATGAATTATTAAAGCATGCTAATTATAAATCCCAAGTATCCCGGTTCATGAACCTCCAAGAAAAAAGACCTATGGTTGTGTTTTGACTTCACGTTGAGGAGTAAGACTCTTCCACTACCCATTTCTATGTTACCTTGGTAATTCATGAGCTCTTACTACACAACTGCATGCTTGACTCAAGATCTTGTCACAATCTGATGCCATTGTCTGTGATGGAGCAGTTGGGGCTACAAATAAAAAAATGATATAAGGATATGTACTCCTTTGATTCCAAGAGAGTAAAATGTTTGGGGATGATTAAATATTTGGTGGTCAATTTGGCTTAGATTCTTGTAAAAAGTGTAGTAATGGAAATTTTGGTTGCTAATATCCCTGCAAGGTTTGGTATGGTCTTTTACAAGTCATGGGGGTCTAAGATTGGAGGATCTATCAAACTAGATTTAACATATGCTGGCATCCCTGTGTTTGGTGGAGAATAAAGATGTTTGTATAGATAATTGTGATTTGTAAAGACAGTTACAAGAGATGATTGTTAAAATAATGCCCCTATGTATGGTAAAGAGAAAGATTTCTCTTGTTTTCTATTATAGGAAATGACATAATCTTGGATGAAATGCAGGTGGAGTGTTCTGTTCAGTTAAACAACTAATCACTGGGATGTGATAAAGTATGGAAGCTATAATTTGATGGTGCTTATTCCAGGGAAGGAAATGGGGTAGGTGTGTTGTTGGTGTCTCCATAAGGCAACTTGATCCCTCTCTCCTTCAAGCTAGAGTTTGAAGTCATCAATAATGTTGTTGAATATGAAGCCTTTCTATTAGGTCAGCAAGATGCTAGAAATCTCAGCATTGCATGCTTGATAATGTTTGGAGATTCAGAGTTAGTGGTGAAAAAAATTAGAAATCAATGCCAAAACAAACATCCAAGACTAAAGGCTTACTAAAATGAGGTACAAGATCTAATTGATAATTTTTTCTTAGTTTTTAATATCTAATTTCTACCTAGAGAGAGAAATCATATGGCAGACTCCATGGCTATAGTTTCTAGTATTTTTAAACCTCCTCAAAATCCATTGCTCATATATGAAGTTGAGGTCAGGTTCAAACCTTCAGTGCCAGAAAATTTCAAATATTTGTAGGTATTTGAAGATCAGTAACAAATTAAACACTTCATGGAGGTTATTGGAGAGTTTTCAAACTCGGTGATTGATCAAGAGGATGAGGATGTAGTAGACGAACATCAATTCAGTTGGGGAGAAACTATTGCTAGACACAAGGTTTTACAATTGAAGGGTAACACCATACCCAAGGGATTAGTCCCGTTGGAAAGGTTGTTTAACCCAAATGATGTGGCTACTAAGCCAGTTGAGAAAGAATTGGAAGAACAGGTGGAAGATTGCAACAATGGTACAAAACAAGAGCCCATGCTGATAAAAATGGAAAAAGAAGTTCCTGATGAGTACAAGAAAAGGAATCTAGACCTTTTTAAATGTTATATGGATGTGTTTGCTTGGTCTCATGATGATTTAAAATAATTTGATACTACTATCATTCAACATAAGATACCTTTGAAAGGCGGGGTGAAACCATATAAGAAAAATCTCAGGCAAATTAATCCTCTGTTACTCCCATCAATTGAAAAAGAGGTAAGGAAGTTTCTCTAGGTCAAAATCATTGTACCTTTGAGATATTTAGACTGGGTGCAAAATTTTGTGCCAGTTAGAAAGAAGAATGGGCAAATAAGGTTATCTATTGACTTCAGGTATATAAACAAGGCTTCATTAAAAGACAATTACCCTCTTCCTAAAATGGATTGTATTCTACAAAAGGTGGTCGGTTCCACCTAGATGTCTATGAGGGATGGTTTTTATGGATACAATCAAGTGGTTGTCCACTGTGAAGATAAGAAGAAAATTGTTTTCACCATGCCCTATGGAACATTTATGTATGCCAGAATTCCCTTCAGCCTCATAAATGCAGGAGCCATTTTTCAGAGGGCCATGGATATAACATTTGTAGGAGAAAAGGACAAATTTGTGGTAATTTACGTAGATAACATCACTATTATTTCAAAAACAGATGAAGAATACATTGAACATCTATGACTCACTTTTGATAAATGTAGAAAGTACGACCTGTCTTTAAATCCGAAGAAATCCCAATTTGTTCTAAGTGAGGGAAAATTTCTAGGGAATATTGTGGCAAGGGAGGGGGTGAAGAGTGATACCAAAAGGGTGGAATCCGAAATAAGAAACAAATCTAGGTTTTCTTGGGTAGAATCAACTTTTTAAGGAGTTTCGTACCAAATTACGCTGAGATAGTCAAAGAACTTACAGAAATGTTGAAGAAGGACAAGGAAGTCAAATGGAATGTAGAAGCTTGGGAATCATTCTCCAGAATCAAAATGGCTTTTGTAGAAGCTCCTATATTAGTTATCCCATATTATCTAAAGCCATTTTTCATTTTTTCTTTTGCTTCCTCTCACACAATGGTTGTTGTGTTATTGCAGAAATATGATGAAGGGAACGAGAAATCAATTGCATTTTTCAATCAAGTGCTACGATATGCTGAGCTAAAATATAATATTTTGGAGAAACAAGCCTATGCCTTAGTCAAATCCCTAAAGAGTTTTGGAATCTATGTTCTGCAATCAAATATTATTGCTTATGTTCCTACAGCTACAGTGAAAGACATCCTGGTGCAAGGTGACAGTGAAGGAAAAAGAGGCAAATGGATTGCTAAAATATAGGAATATGATATGATGTCAAACCTACCAAGCTAATCAAGGGGCAGGGGCTAGCTAAAATTTTGTCTGAAGCAAATTTCCAAGCATTGGTCATAAACTTACAAGCTGGAAATGATGGAGAAAGTGTAAAATTGGAGCAACAACAAGGGATTGAAACCTCAGTTCAAAAAATCCAGATGAAATACATCATGCCCCACTAGCATAAACATATTTTTCATTATCTACTTTTTCCGAGGTTCTCTTTGAATTTTGACAAAGTTAAGTACATGGCTCTAAGGTTGCAAGCCCAAAAATTTGTTATCTAAAACGACCAACTGTATTGGAAGGAACAAGTGGGGATATTGATTCTATGTTTATTTGAAAACAAAATCCACAAAGTGATTGATGAATTCCATAATTCTTTCAGTTGAGGACATTACAATTGGGGAGATACAACCCACAAAATCCTCAAGGTAGACAAGGCAGACTTTTATTGGCCTAAGCTATGTTGCAACGTGCATACCTATGTTCAGGCCTGTGAGAAGTGCTAAAGGTTTGTAGAAAAAACAGAAGTTACCACCTTTTCCTTTAATCCATGCTTTTGTTGAAGAACCTTTCAGGCAGTGGGGGTTGGACTTCATTAGGGAAATACAACCACCTTCCAATGGTCAACACAAGTGGATACTCACAGCTACTGATTACTTCAGTAAGTGAATAGAACCGGCCCTGACCAGAAACACAACTGATGTTGTAGTCATTAAGTTCATGGAGGAAAAAATCCTTGCCAGGTTTGGCTGCCCCAAGAAGATTGCCACTGAAAATGCTTACGTATCCAAGTCAGCCAAGTTTATTGAATTTTACCAAAGATACAACATTATAGTAGGCCATTCTACCACTTATTACCCACAAGGGAATGGATTGGCTGAATGTTCAAATAAAACCTTGGTAATGATTCTAAAGAAGAAAATATTAGAAAATCAGAAGAACTGAGGTTCAAAGCTAAAATTTTCCCTATGGGCCAACAAGGTTACCACTAAGAGATCCACTGGGAAGTCCCCTTTTGAGTTAGTTTATGGGAAGGCTGCAATCTTCCCCATGCAGTTAGCTATGCCAACAGATAAAATCTTACAACATATTGTGGAGGAGTGAAATTCTTTGACCAAAAGGATAAATCAGTTAGTAGAAATTCAAGAAAGTAGAGAATAGGTGAATCAAAATTTGATCACTTATTAGGAAAAAATGAAGTCCCTATTTGATAGAAAGGCAAAAGACAAGTATCTGCGGCCAGGAGATTTAGTACTAAGATGGAATTTCAGAAGGGAAGATAAAGGAAAACATGGGAAATTTGATCCTCTGTGGTTCAGACCTTTCAAGATCGTTGAATCAGAAGGGAAGAATACCTTCTTGCTGGAAAATCTAGATGGTGAAGTGCTTGGACTACATGTGAATGGGAAGTTTCTCAAGCTTTATTTCCAGCACTGAAGAATCCCACTATCACCCACTTAAATACCAGTGATCCATTGTAAATACCAACACCGTTTTGTTTTTTATTTGCTTCTTTTTGTTTTATGGGGGTTTAAATAAAATGACTCCATACCCAGGGAGTAAGACACTATTCTGAATGTTCTCAATGCATTGTATAGAATACACTTTCCCCATTTGGAGCCAATGTTGTTTCCCTTTATCACTTCTGTAAGAAGGATGAGAGGTCAAATTCAAGACTCATAGTTAAAAAATCAATTAAATCAACAATGGGGGAAACTATCAAGCCCTAGTGTAATGGCAGAAGATCGAAGCTTAAAACCAACACTCATGGATTCCCCACTAGGTAAATGAAACAAGCTAAAGGAGGAATTTTGAATTTGTGCTCCCTTTTGATTAAAGTCCGAGCAATTTAGGGATACACCACCATCCATCTTTTCCTGACCAACCCTTGAAAGGATTTTGGGGGTGGTAACCTGCGTGAGCAATAGGCTGAAGCTACCCCTCGAGTTGACAAGTCAAACTGGCGAGCCCGCCGATCCAATGACACATATTTATTTCAAGGGGTAACTGATAGATCTGGCATCCTTCTCTCCTACTTGATGGAGGATGGTGGGGACCACTAACCATGATGGTCAGTCCATCGATGCCAATTCAAGTGAGTGATGAATTCAAAGTTAAACAGTAACCTCCCCGCTTCCCATTCCCATTCACCTGTCGTCTATCACCACCCAATCCATGTGTCCTCCTGTGACACCCTCCTACGTCAGGCGACTGTTGTCCTCTCTCTACCTATAAAAACCCTTCCCATCTCAAATTTTTAAAAGTTTTGTATTGCTTCATGGTGTAAGTATCTCTTGCCATTCGTCTATTCTGTAATGTCGTCTGATCGCTCAGCCGGTATGAAACCTCCCTCTAACATTGTTTTCAACTACCTCCAAGACAACTAGGTAACTGATCAGTCCCTTTCACCTACAAATTAATATTCATTGAAACATGAAGAAAGCGATCCCCAAGACCCCTAAAGCTCAGGAGGTCAAAATCTCCTCCAGTGTCAAACATCTCATGGGCACGGAGGCACAAATCATTGACCCCTATAGTGCCTACCACCTCGCGGAACTTCAATTCAAATTATATGGTAACCATTTCGGGTGGTCGAATCAGGCATGTCCTAGCAAATTTCACCCTTAGTACACTATTTTCCCGAGTTTGTCTCCTGATTAACAACCACTTACATAGACGAGAAGAACTATTTTGCCTCCTCAATCAGGGACAAAATCCTTTAGGTGACCCCATAGCTAATTCAAAATGCCCTAATTTACCCAATCTCCTCTAAACCCCAACATTTTACATAAACCACATTGGTCTACCATTACACTACCCTTTCAGCTGATGAGAAACAATCCTTTCTACAAATGGTCCTGGAACCTAGCCTACAGTCTCTACTTATTGCTGACAGTTTCCCTATAACCCTATTTGTAGAGACTAATCAGCCCATCATATACCTAATCGCTCATTTTTTTTAGGATGATGATGCCAATATAGCTACTAAATTGTCTCTAGGGTTTCTAAGGAAGATGATGTATCTTGGTCATTTGTTTGACATCCCTGCCTACCTAACTAGGGCCATAAGATTCCAATTGTGCCATTTCCCCACCGCCTCCTATTTCATATATTATTCCTTGTTGTTCTTCTGATTTCTGTACACTCATGTGGATGAGTTTGAGTGCCTAGATCTCAGTTTGGTGGCTTCGAACAAGCAAATAAACTTTTTTTTCGACTAGGACGTTGTTGTTAGAAAGAGACGAGATGTTGATGTCTATTCCAAGTTTATATCCTCCTATATGGCCATTTCCTATAAAATTATTCATGGTGTTTCCCCCCAAAGTTTTCCCTCAACAAAAAGCGATCCTCCAACTTAGAAAAGACATTAGGGTGGGGGATTGGTACATATTTGAAAATTTCATAGAAATTAGGGTTTATGGGTGTGAGCTTCCTCCTTACTGGTTGCTTGTGTTTATGCCCATGAGGATTTTCACCCTGGAATTCATCAGACAAAGCCCTAATGTGTAACAAGTTCACTTTGTCCCTACTAAGAAGGGATATATGTTTAAGTTGGGCAAGCTTGTGGTACCTTTTATTGTCAATTCCAGGTAGGCCCTCAAGGAAGCTGAGGAATTATTCAAACATATGAATTTTGACCTAGGGGATGTATGGCAATATGATCCTCATGGTGTCATTGCCGAGATAAGAGAGAGCATAAAGTCTTAAAATTATGAGCATGAAAATATGCCCACGATTGAATGGAAGGCTAACTTTGATTCGTGGCTTATTAATACAAAGATGGAGATCAAGACTCCATCAACGAAGGAAAAGGCACATAAAAGGACAATTGATAAAACTAAATATGTAGATATGGAGGATGAATAGACTAGTAAAAAGGCAAAGACCCAAGAGATAGAGGACAGAGAAATATAGACCAAGTTAGTGGAGAAAAACCAGATCAACCAAGCTTCCAGGTGACTTTGGAAGACCCATTATAGACTACTGCCTTTTCCTCTTCATAGGTAGCTATTTTAAGTTCAAAAGGAAGTGCAACTGCGACTGAGCCATGTTGGCCTACTAGAAAGGCCATTGGAGAAAGAAACAAGAAGGTAAGGGAAAAGATAAAACACCAAAATGAATCTCATTCAGTCCCATATTAGACCAAAATTATGGCTGCTATGGACTTAGAGAGAAATCAAATGAAGTTCTCGCTGCAACACCCACTAGCACAGTCATTACCTTCGGGCTCTCAATCAAGACACTAGACATTTCATTAGACTGGACAAGTGTCCCTCTACTGAACAAGATCAACTTCCATAGAAAAGTGGGAGAAATGATGTACAATGAGCTCAATAGAAATGCAATGACCATCAACAAGGCTAAGAAGCTACTAGAGAAGGTTGCAAAAAGTTTAAAACATGAGAGAGCTAACTATAGAGCTCTACACATGCAGAATGAGAGCCTCAAAGAGTTGATTGTGAAGCTGGGGGTACATCTAGAAGACAAATTTGCATTCGAAGCCCTTCTCTTAAGTTCACAAGCATAAATACAAGAGTTAAGACACAAACTATAGATGTTGACTAGTTAGCATGTGCAATCTAAGGAATTTGCATAGGTGGAAGAAGAGAAAGAAATTCTAGCAAAAGAACTGATAGAAAGAAACAATTAGATAGTAGCCCTCAAGTAGCAGGTAGCAAAACTTGAACTAAGAATAAACACTCACATTTGTGTAGTGCTTGTGCCTGAAAACCCCCAAAATCCCATAGAACAACTCACTAAGTCCCTCACCGAACTCTAGCTTTTAGAAGGGGAGCTTAATAAGGTGCAAAAGGATTTGGACACTGCCTAGAGAAATTTAGCACGTAATTAAAAACAACTTGAGACAACTAGGACCAACGAAAACCTAAACAGTTAGAACCTACAGGAAGTAAACCAGGAAATTTCTAAGGTAAAAGGCAAGTTGAAAGGAAACATGTCTTTCTTGCAGGCCAAGCAACTTGTCTAGGATGAAATCATAGCAGAAATGAAAAGAAACCGGGAGTACATAACTCTGATGGATGAACAAAAGATCATGATCAAGAATTATGAGTTTTTCATCCTAGATTCCAAAGAAGATGGTTAAAAGAATTCCCATATTTCCAAGAGATTTCACGCTCCCAAGAGATTCGGCCATCCGTGGTTGGATTTACCCAATCGTGCTCGCATGCAGTTATCTTGTAGATGCAATCCAGATCGTCCTCGGTAGTGTTGTCGCACATTGGCTCCATGTAGCGTGATCCTTCTGCAAGGTCTAAAGGTACCACTATGTGCAGTGACTTTTTCTCAAAGATCATCTTGCGCTTCTTTATATTTATCACTCCATTCATGTCAGTGGCCCAATCTATTACCAATAGTGCAGGGTAGGGATTGTTGTCATCAACATTCTCTATTACTTAGAAAGTTGCTAGCACGCTTGCTCCTTCAATATCTACTGTGATTCCCTATAATCTCCCCATAGGTAGGATCTTTTGCTAGTTTTCCATTCGTAGTTGGATAGGATACCATTGCAATGCAGGCTTGCCCATGCACTCCCATGTTTGCTTTGGCAAGATGTTTGTGTCCGATCCTTGATCCAGAATCATTTGGTCCATCTCATATTCCTTGATCTGCGTGGTAAATCTCATCTCCCTTCCTGTTCATGTCATGTGCTTCCCGAGCTTCTGGACTATGCACAGTTCTCCTGGCGTGGTCCCAATGCATCTAGTTATGAGTTCTTGCATTCCCTTTACAGCCTTGCTGTCACGCAGTAGCTTCGTGCATGTCTCCAAGAACGCAGTGAGCATTGATGGGTCCATTTCTAGTTCCAGTCTGTCTTTACTTCCTAAAGTGGAGGCATCAACAAAGCTCCTCTTAGCTTCCATGAAGGTCTCCTTAGCATGCTCCAAATCAAATTCTGGTTCCTTCCTTGGAGCCTTGCAAACCTAGGTACTTTCTTCAAGTTGCTTGCCTTTGTCATCCCTGGTCATAATACCACTCCAGAGCACGATATTTACATTAGGGTCTTCCTCGCACGACTTAGACCTCATCATTTGTAGGTTCTGAGCCGGGGGAGGTTGGAGTGCTCCTTTATTGCGCAACCTTGCTATCAGTGTGGGACAATCCTTCATCTCATGGTCAAACAACGTACAATACACGCATGATGGTCACATTGGATTTGCACAATCATAGGCAGAATGCATTAGAACTCCGAAATTGTAACATATCAGTTGTCCGTGACCTCTTCCTGGTCCCCCTCCACCTTGGCCTCATCCACACCCCTAAAATCCAGTGCACGCCATTCCTGCATTTTGATCGAGGGGTCATGTTTCAGCCTGAACTATGTAGGTAGGAGTTCGATCCATCATCAGATCATAACTTCTACAGGTGCACTCATCTTGTCCTACTGACCAGCAGAAATTACATAACAACTTCCATGAATTCTACGTATACTTCTGTAATAGATGGCAGTTATCTATAGCATGCTTTCCTCCTATCTAACAAATCATGCACCATAGTGCAGTTGCTGCGCTTGGTCCTACTTGTGCCTCTGGTCTTAGTGGCATTGGCCCTCCTCCCACAAGGTAATTCGCAAACACTGGGCTATGATCCTTGTCGTGCTGCTGGCCCTTACATTTTACGCACCATACCTCATCATGCATCTCTGGGTGGGTTGTCTTGTCTTGTTTCAAACTTTGCATCTCTAGGCACAATTTTTCAGCTGTGCGTGAATCTGCTGAACTCCAAGGTTAGGACCTTGTATCAGAGTCTCATGCAATCTCATCGCGACCTCCAAAGCCTCAACCTGATTTGTTAGCCTTTGTTGCAACAACGCGTTCCGTAGATGCGGTGTTAATGATGCTACAAACCATTCGTGGTGTTACCCATCTATTAATGTCATGTTCGCTTTATGAATTGTGCACTTCAGTCTTTGATCCAACTCCCACGGGGTCTTTCTTGGTAGCATTATGATTTCCTTGAATCCAATGATCGACTGTGCTTCTAACTTTGGCTTGCTAAATTCTTTGTTTAGCACAACTTGGATATCCGTGAGCCCTACATTCGGATTGTCATTGGAATGCTTAATGTACCAGGTCAGTGCACGATCCTGCAGAGCACTGACCAACGTTGCCTTCTTTATATTGTTGTCCGTGACTCACTATGCTTCCCATACAACATTTATCATAAATCAAAACTGGTCTGAATCTTCATTCCCTACTCCCTTGAACACTAGTATCTTTATCATGCTTGCCATACTGCTTCGTGGTGGTGGCAGAGGTGGTATGGGAAAAGATGAGGGTGAAGACAATGAAACTGGTGGTGGTGTGGGTGGGGGTGGTATTTGCGGAATTATCTGCCTTATTAGATTGATCTCATTTCTTGGCGAGACCTTCGCAAGCTCCTCTTAGCCCCCTGACAAAGGTGAAACCAAGGGGCTAGTCTCTAGTTCTGTGCTACCTTCGTTTCTGTAGATTCTCCCAATCCTCGTAGCCCAAAACATCAATTTATTTGCATAACCCACTTTTCACACAGTAGCATTTTAATCCAAGTGTTTAAAGATTTAACATACTTACCTCGCGGTCCCTTGAGGAAGCATTGTTCTGCCTCGCGATAACTGACTGAAGTATCTACCGCGAATTCGGTGATGAATCCCCTATGATTCGATCGAGCCAGTGATCGACAACATGCACGATCTTATCTTCCGATGCTTCCAGTCTGCACACCAATTCTGGAGTCCACACAATAGGTTTGTCGAGTTTACACCTTCCTTGGCTATCTGCTACCTTCGCGATCACTTGTACAATTCAATGGGGAAGGATGCAAATAAAATTTCGTGGATATCCATATACAAGTAGCAATCTAACCACTCTTCCTTTTATAGTCACAAATTCCTATTTTCCTGCGCTGCGAACTCATGAATCTTTCTGTCCAACCAATCTTCAATTCCTTTCTTTGTTGGATTCTAGTGATACGACATTAGACATCTCTATGCAGATCCCGGTCCCAACAATGGAACTATTTTTTGGCTTGTTTGGGCCTGACCCAGGTTTAGAGTTAATTAGCCAAACAAATCCCTGTACTACTGGCCCTTTCAGCAACAGTCCATGGAACGCGGACTGAGGTCTTACCTGAAGTAGTATGGGAGGGTGCTAAAACCAAGTTTCCGCACCCTTGAGATGTTTGAGAGGTACGACTGGTCCTCGGTTTGTTCCCATGCGCAGGTTGCTTCGCGCACTCCCCGTTCCTTGCATCCTGATACACTGCCTTTGCGCAACCCTAACGAGGGGTTGTGCCGCGCTCTACGCTGTTACTCAAGATCTTACTTATCTTCTAGTGTTAATTAATTACCTTCACCTACTTGAATGTCTTAAGTTATAATTAGCAATACAAAACATACATACATGATCGCGCAGTAAATAAATAGTATACTTGCAAATTATATCCAACCATGCATTAAACTAGGAAAATATACACAGAATTATAGAAAAACTTCTCTTTATTGATTCTCTCAATGGTTACAGACTCGACCTGCCCTGTGCACTTAACTGCAGGGGTCCGTGCACTCAACTACGAACTACTAGGCCTCTACGTACACAATTGCAGAGCCTTCTCCTACTCTACGACCCACAGACACACTTTACACTTCGACTCAATCGCTTCGACTTATCATGCTTCCCTTCTATTAGTTATTTTCTACACTTAGAGCCTCGCTCTATTTATACAATCCCATGGTTCGTGGACCATGGGTAGGTCTATCTAGCCAACATTACATTACAAAAACTAGGTTGGACAACCCTGTGACTCTATTATACTTTCGCACCCTACTCCCGCAATTTGCGAAGCTTTTACAAAAATATTCTGTCAAAACTTGGGCTTTAAGCCCCAAAACATGCCTTGGGGGGATTCCATGCCCAACAATTATGTGGAAATTGTTTCGGCTTTGAACTTTGCATCATCTAATTCTCATATCTCGAAGACCTCTCTTGATATGTATTCTCAATCCCCCTGGCTTGGCACTTTGGAATCATCCAATCCCTTACCTGAGACCTTCCTCGTAGATGAAGGTATCATGGAAATCATGTCTCTTGAGGAACCACCATGGATCGATCGTCATCATCATTCCTTGTTCTTGCCTCACCCAGCAGTCATTTCATTTCCACTGCTTTCGTAGAGTCCTCTTCTCCATTGTGTACTGGTGTGTCAGTTTATCTTGACATAATCAAGAACTTTCAACTGAGGGCACCTTTATCCCTTCACGGATTCAAGATTTTTTAGTCTCCCTGAGTTTTCACCGATTGTCCTTTGACTCGTAACCCTCCCTCACCTAGGGGGCATGGGGGCAAAGCCTTATATGAGTTCCACTCGATTATTTGGCTGAGTTGATGCTTACTCGTCATGACAACGGTACAATTCTGGTGTCCTTTTATGTTGATTTATTACCCGAGTCCAGCATGGACTCCCTCAAAAAGTACTATGCTTAGGTCATCTTGCATGGTTACTTATGTACATTAGTGTGTGATTCATTTTTGTACAGTGTGATTTTGTGCGATAGTTTTCAAACAACTTTCCTGTTTACTATTCTTTTCTTGCTTTACAGATGTCTGCAACTTCTCATGTTGGTTTCGCCGATGGTGCTTGCTGAAGTACTCGGAACCTATCATCTGTGGCATGGGCTATCTATAATCCTAACGGTGAGTTGATTGACCTTCAAGGTATCTTCCTGGGTCATACAATCAACAACATTGTTGAATACAGTGTAGTCATCGAATTGTTGCCAAAAGCCATCTCCCTGGACATCAAGGAACTGGTTGTCAACCTGGATTCATAGCTTGTCGTCCTTCAACTCAATGGGAAATATTCCGTCAGGAACCCTCATATATTATGAATGTATCTCCATATCCGTCTATTGGAAAGACATTTTGATTTTATTACATATCATCATATTCCTAGACACATGAATACATTAACAGATGCATTAGCTAATTACATGTTGGATAGACATTTACGAAATATGTAAAAGATAAGACAAACCATTTGTACCATAATAGACAGGAAAATACAACATATATATGTGTGAGAATGTTTGATACATTAGAACCCAAAAAAATAATATGTGTGTCTATAATAACATCGGAGGCTTGCAGGCCTCATACATCCGTGGCACGCAGGCCTAAAAAAATATGCAAGTGTTGAACCTAGGAACTACTCAACATGGTGGTCATGATAGCATGAGACAACTCATACAACATGACTCAACAGTTGGCAGATATGATCACTCCCACTGTGTGCCTTTGGTATTGCCAGCGCTTGCCTCCTATTCGAGCATACTCTAGGATACCATGAGTCAACCCCTCGAGGTTCCTTGCAATCTCCTCCTCGTTATCGCTCCCTTCCTGATAAGGGGCGACGACATCAATAGGACGGGGGAAGTGCCTAGCTATCGAGGACATCTCGACTGGCCACTCTGGTCCAACATCTACATAGACAAGTGAAATGTTATAAGCATGCATATTCCAAAAACAATTAAAAAACATCAAAATCAAAATTTGATTTTTTACCTTCATCATCGAAGTCCTCTCCATCTGGCAAGGGCATATTTAGGTCTCCACGGAAATCAGTGTCACTGTATGGCCAATCCTCCATGACAATCTTCTGTTTTCGTAGCCATGAAAACAATGTCGGTCAATATGACATATGCTGACCCCCAGTGATCCTGGGCATCAAACGACTCCAGCTGGCCATCTGCGGGTCACGTAGCGCAGGAGGATCAGCCTCAGTAAAATGATACTAGAAAAACAACACTCGTTCCAAGAAAAAGGTCACTAGTAGTGATCCGAAGCCAAATTGCTTCAGATTCCCCACCTTGGCTTTAGACAACTGACGCTTGATGTTCATCTTCATGGCCTCTGCCCAGTTGAAGATCGTAGGAGCTGTGCAGTCAATAGCATAAAGGAACTTTGACTTGTTAGTCTCATGCTCCGCCTTGAACCCCGCCACTCTGTTGATGGTCAACAGAAGCACCCTCAGTGTCAGATCCAGCACACTAGAAATCTCTATCTTACCACTCTTGGATTTCAGGGTCTCAAGACAATGCTCGGCAAGCAAGGAAGATATGCTTGCCTTGACCAGACGTGACCCATACAAGTTCACTGGATGACCTCTGCGAGACAGTTCATTGATGAAATAGATGTCTGAAGTTGTCAACTCCAGCTCCTGGTCCCTAATGACAAAAATCTCACAATTGATGTCCCTAAGGCTTATCAAGTATCGAAGCAAATCGGGTTGGGCCCACAACCCTGGTGTAAGGAAGAATTTGAGGAGCCCATAAGCTCTCAAAGCCTCCAGGAAATTTGGATCATTCAATGCCTGGGTGTCAACATCTTCGTGTTATCTTTCCTTCCAATCCACCATTTTCGACAATTTCTCTCCTGCAAAAGCCACTAATTTAAGTCAATGATCAATTTTGGCACATAAAATCCAAGTTTTAACGGTCATTTCTTGAGGAAAAATTATTTTGCCCCATCCATGGCACTGGTGTGCCTATTTTAGAAACAGTCGCATCGGTCGGCGCAGACAGGTGTGCAAATCACCCTTGTCTAGTGCGGTCCCGTGCTCGGAAATCGCACCGACTGAGGGAAATTTTTTTTCTCAAAAAGCTCCCTAAAAATCCAAAAAAATGGCTAAAAACATAATTGAATGGCATAAAAATGGAGCTCAGGGCTTCAACTATTACCTGGAACTGACAGCTCATCGATTGACCTCTTGGATCTCCCGCAATCTGCTCCGAAAAAACTAGGGCAAAAGTGGGTAAAAAGTCTTCACTGCAAAGGTAAAATGGTAAATGGTAAAAAAATATTTACTTTTCCCCCTTTTATTCATTTTACATCAAAAAATCAAGTTTTGTAAATATTTTTGACCTATTTTTCCTCAAGGACTCGATATTACACTTTGCCTTACTTGTGTAGCAACAAGTGATGGGTGTTCGACGATGACGATGAGTCATATTTCAACTCTTTTCTCGACTCGTTAAACTCATATGAAAATATTGTCGAGTATTTTTCTCTTTTTGACTCGTTAAAGAGAATAAAGATGGGGGGTCCACTTTCATCTCTTTTCTGACCCTTTAAAAATGAAAAGATGGCCAATCCCTTGTCATTTCGAACTCGTTAATGGATGCAAAATGTCGTGCGCCTAGCATAAGTTTACCCCTTTTTCGGGCCAGGACGCACTATTTACGAAAAAGGTACTCCTTGACTGAAATGCTCAAGTGGTTCTCTCAAGTATTGTTTTCTACCTTTTCGGGCTCAAGAGACACAAATGTATGAAAAGGGACCATGTGGAGTTTTCTTTTATGTGTCTTTTTCAAACTCTCTAAACATGAGAAAGATACCGAGTTACACCTTTTTCAGACTCGTTAAACTATTAAACGACATCGGATTCATCACCATGATGAACATGAGCTTCTCCTTCCCAAGGCTCATTAAAATTACTGGGTCGGATTCGTCCAAAGGATAAACTTACATTGAAACTAGCATATGCTATCCCCTTCAAGCTTGCGATTAAAAAATAATTGGGGTACTCGCCAGAAATGGTGGGGGAAAATTTGGAAATCTATCAGTCATGTCGGTAGCTCAGTCTTGAACATGACACTTTTTGCTTCGTGTTGGGTTGGGACATCCTCCTTTGTATTATTGACCTTCCTGGGTTTGGGCCGTTCATTTTTGCCTTCCATTTGATATCTGCCACATCATCATGACCACCGATCCCATGGATCCAAAAGTTGCCAAACTTCCGGTTGTGTCGTCGATATGTTTAAGAGTTGTCCTTCTGTAGTTACACTTACCTCTGATTCTCTGTATCATCCAAAATCATTTTGCATCCTCTTGTCTCGCGTCGATGATGTGGGATTCATTGTGGCCCTCCTTCGACATGGTCGCTTTCCATCGACTTCAACTCATTATCCGGGAAGTTGACTGAGAGATTCCCTTCCAGTACCTCAGAGCTTGCATGCCTCAATGGAAAGTTCTTCGCACTCGATGACAAGTTCACATCATTGGATTTTGATCGAGTGATTTCACGGGTGTTCAAATTTAGTTCCCGTATTCACATTCCATGGATTGTGCTGATAGTACCTTGAGGGCTATTGTCATTATTGGTGGTTTCTCTCGCGCTTGTTAACAGTTGACATCATTGACTGGTAATCAAGTGAATTTCTAGCATGTTCGATGTCAACACATCTATTCACATGCTAGGATTTGTACATTGATCGGGTCATGTTGGAGCGCAAGACCCTGGACTCAGATTACACAAGTCTAGGTCGCGAAGTGGTGTGACATGGTTTATGATGATATGCATGATGGATGGCTGTGACTAGACCATGAGTTATCATATGTGATCCTTCTCATTATGGGATGGCTGCGACCATACCTTGGTTTCGTTATGATCCTCTTTGATGGATGGTTGCGCCCATACCTCTATCCATTTACATGATCATTCTCTGGATGGCTACGTCCATGCCAAGATTCATGTATCATTTGACAGAGATCTTTGTTTATGTATATGTATCTATACTTGCTTGCAGGTTTTCCAATGATAGACCAGTTCCCCGCACTGATTTATAAAGCATTTCATCCCTCACTCCAGCTCAGCCTTCACACTTTAGGGGGCATCTGTTACACAAAATTTTGTCACTGTCCATGTACTCCCTTTTCCTTGATCCTGGAGGACCTCTACAATGAACCCCACATGCTTTGCTTTCATGGGGAAACTCCCATTATGTCCCTCTTCATGAGCAGATCATTTCCCTTTTGCACCATTTCCCCTGAAACTTCTATTTTGCCCAATTTACAAGACCGAAGCTAATGACCTTTGTCTCCCCCGGGCCGATGTGCAGATATTATCACTATTCCCCATGCTGATCGATGCAACTGAGTTGTGTTCTAGTCACGCTGGTCTTGTTATGGAAAGTTTCTTAAATTAGAGCTGAAGCTTCCAGCTCTAGAAGCTCCGAAATGGAAGTCTGGTAAATGGTTTGGTCGGATGGGGTCGAGGATGATTGTTTGGGCTCCTTTCCCCTATAATGATGGAACTACCTCAAGGGATAAGTCCTTCTCCCATGAGAAGACGATCCATCTCCCATCCATATTTCCTATATAAACGTCCCTTCTTCCCAAGCACAAACTAGTAACATAGTTAGAGTTTTGGCTGAGTGTGAGTATACTATTTTAGACATGAAAGATATTAATAGTTGTAGCCATCTAGTTGTGTGAGGGAGAAGTGTGTTTGGTTTGGAGTGAAGCCTAAAGGGAATAGCATTTAAACTATTGTTGTTTGAACCCATCATGAAGTGCCAGCAGAAGAGTGTGGGAACCTGGTCTTGTCAAAGGAAGACTGCGACGTCAAGGTGAATGGTTGTAATCTCTCTTTGAATATTAATATATGCAACTATCGATTGATTTCCTACATGTTTTGTAGTATTACATATTCGTGTCTTAATGCTTCTTCACTCATTAAGTAGGTTGAATTGCAATTTGTCTATTATTATGTTTGTGTGTTGTTGTCGTTTACTTGTTTTAGGAGCTTGAAGAAGGAAGCAAGAGATTGCTGAAGCAAGAAAGCAAGGACATCATCAAGCAAGATAAGTGACAAAGAGGTAGGGCCTCTTGATTGATTCTAACCTAAGGAAATCTTCCATAGAATGTATTTGTTGTGGATAGACTTGTTATCAGGCTAGAGGAATTCATTCGTGTCTGCACTTATAATTTTACTTCACCACAGTCTCGCACCCTAAACCATAGGTCTAGACTGATTTTGATTTGAAATCCATCCCCTACATACCACACTAACCATTTGTCCACCAATGGAGATACTTGGACCAATTCCTTCCACACATTAGATCCTTTGATGGATTTGTTGGGAATCCTAAACTAGTCCACAAAAATATTTCTTGGAAATACTTATTGTACAGTGCTTTGGAACAGAGAAACTTCTTCGATGAGAGCCACCAAAGGTTTTTACTTGCTAGTGCCCTAGTGAAGAGATGAATAATTTCTAATCCCAAAGCTTTGAACTCCTTTAGAGAAACGAGATGTGTCCAACTAATTAAGGCCATGCATTTTTTGATAAGGTCCTCCACCCACAAGAAATGAAATTTGGCTTGCATAATCCTCAAGAGGATGCTTTTTATAATGACAACAATGGAGTTCTAGTACACTAGAACATCTCCAAAACTGCCTTAACCAACATAAGTCAACCTCCTCTAGAGAGAAATCTACTTTCCCATATGGAAATTGTCTTCTCAACCTTATTTACCATCCATGACCAGTTAGTTTTCTTGTATGTATTTGGTTTGATGAAGAATCCAAGATATTTCGAACCATCACCTAAATCCTTTATACGAAAAGGTAGTAAATCCCTTAAATGAGTTATAGGGACACCTATAATACCATTATAGATAATACAAGATTTGTGATGATTGATGACCATTCCTATATCATTGCAAGAGAGAATAAGGGATCACTTGAGGGATATTTCACGGTGCTGGATACTGCCAACATACATGGGGTCTCCTCGATGTGAAGTCCCAGTTAGACCTCACACCATTTGGATAGGAGCCCCATCCAAAGTATCAACCCAAACACCAAAACACAAAGGTTCATCTTGGTTTCAACAAATAACATAAAAAATTATATACACAAACCTTGAATAATAAAGTAAGATGACATTGTGAAGCACCAATTACAGGATGTAAAAGGAAACCTTCACGATGGGAGAAAAAAAGTGAGTCTCTAAGAGGAAAGTGATAGTACTATCCTAGAAGAGGCACACAAGAGGAAGAAAACATTCGTTAGCAAAAATAGTTCATAAAACGATATTAGGGTGAATACAACACACATTCAACAAGATGAGTACTGAAGCCACTGAAATGGTTCAATTTCTCCAGTACATATGAACACAACATATACTGTAAACATCCCAATAATAGTCCTAAAAAATTTGCGACACATGCATGAAAATGTGTTGGCTCATAGAGCTTCAATTATGAGGTGAAATATTCAAGTACATCAATTACAATGGTGAACACTAGTTCCAATAGTGGAACATTAAGTCACTTCTTTCTCCTCCAAAGAATAGTTTCCTCTCCTATTCCAAGTAGAGAAGCCAAGACTAGATCTCCAAAGCTTAAGCCTCCAAAATCCCTTTGATTGAGTTATGAGGTAGATTTTATAACAAGAGGAATGGCCTTTCATATCCTCCTGACTCTTGAATGACCCTCATGACTCTTGGACTTCTAGTGTGTCCTTTGGCCTTCTAAACAATTCTTGAACTTCTAAGTGACTTTTGGACTTCTATACAATCTTTGTCCGTATATGACTATATGACTCTTCATGTTCCACATATGAATTTTGGACTTCCACACATTACATTTTGTCCTTTTATTTGAAAATACATCATTACACTCCACATGATGATGTCGCATGACACATGGACATACACTGATTACTATGATGACACTTTTACAAGTTAAAACTTAACATTGATGACATGAATTCATGATGAGGTGGCAATGCAAAGCTATCTTCCTTGTTGCTTCATCTTACATTCATGATGATAGATCTGATCTATGCTTTATCTTCATGAAAGATCCACTTCATTTCTTATCTTCACCCTCCAAAGGGTCTTGGATCAACATTGGAATCCTTTCGATTCGGTCCACGATCTACTTCATTTCTCCATGATAACTCTCTTTTGTTCTTCTTCTTTGCAGATGTTTCTTTATGCTTCCTCCTTGCTATATTCTCTTGAGCATCACCTTTTCATTCTATGATGGTACTCATGTGAATGAAAATCATTCATGATGAGGAAAAATCAGTTTAAAACATCTATCCTATCACTACCTAGCTCATGGAATGATTTTCTCATGATAGGCTGTGAGAGGATTAAAAGACGAAGGCTTGATTAGGAGGGTGCAATTAAAGTCATCAAGATTCACAAGAGGCATTCAAGGTGCACTTGTGTGCTCAACAAGAGAGAGAGAGATCACGAGACACAAGGGCACACTTCGAAGATGCGAGGGAGTAAGGCTTCAGGCCTTCATGCCTTTAAGGTTTTCTCATGCGCTCAAAGAGACAAAGAAGGTGCAAGGGATCACTTCGAAGAGGCGAAGGAGTGAAACTTCAGGCTTTCAGGCCTTTAATGTGTGCTCATGCACTCAAGGACAAGGAGGGTACACTAGCACATGTTGAAGGGAAAAAATTCAAGCCTCCGAGGTGTGCTCATGTGCTCAAAGAGGATGCAGTTCTTCGTGTTGAAGGAGTGCACTCAAGGTTTGTGCTTCATGAGTACGATATGAACTTAAAGTGAAGGATGAAGCTTCGTGATTCATGAGTGCGACATGCGCTCAAAGAGGATGCAGTTCTTCATGTCGAAGGAGAGGTTCGTGCTTCATGAGTACGATATGAACTTAAAGGGAAGGATGAAGCTTCGTGATTCATGAGTGTGACATGAGCTCTAATGCTTTTGGCTTCGTGAGTGTGACATGTGATATAAGAAGGTGAATTTATTTGTGCCGAAGGAGTGCACTCAAGCTTCATGCTTCGTGGGTGTGGCATATGCTCTAAGAGGGTGCATTCCTTCATGCCAAAGGAATGTGCTCATAGTCTCGAAGTACTCTCGTGGTTTTGAAGTGCACCCAAGCTGTCATAGTGCACTTTTTAAGGAAATAAGGTCCTTCTTTGTCTAGAATGTTCTTTCTAGAGGATAAAAGGTCCTTGTTCTTTTGTAGTGTTCTTCATTGTTTCAAAGTGTGCTCAAGCTTGGAAGGGCAATATTCTCTCCAACAATAGTTACTTATTCATCTGGAATGTGATTTTCACTTAGGGAAGTAGAACAATGCTTAGGAAGTATTAATGCATTGTGAGAAGGAGGAGACCCTAGAAAATACTTAGTGCAAAGGTATGGGAGGAAAGATGGGTCAATGAGGCTCATGGATAAGCTGCAATCATTACATAGTAAGTGTAGGTTTCAACCCCGTATAGAAATTCCCTGCATACGAATTCTAAAACACATAAAATAAGCAATGCGAGAGCATAACACATAAAACACATATACACAGATATTTTCCCCTGGATCCCAAAACCGGGACTACCAGCTTGATTTTCATTATATTCCTTTCAATGTTATAATACATATTTATACATGCCAAAGCATCCAATACCATGGACTGAAAACCATCGCGTCCAAAAAACATGTGCGAAAATCATGCACAAAACTATAGGTGGGTCTGCCCAACCCAACATAGGGTCCAAAACAAAAAAATTTTGGGGCACTACCCTGAACCCCATAAAGTGGGGTTACAGGTACACCTCAAACCCCCTGTGACCCGCCCCCCTCACTACACAATCGGCACAACAAAGGGGGGCTCTGTGCCCCCCTCTAACCCCCCGGTTAACTACATGGGCTAGTTGTGGAAAGAATATAACACAACCCAACATTCTCCCACTTGTTGTTTTCTCTCCATAGGGGACCACAAGAGAGCTTAGTTATTTTTCCAGCCCTGAAATGCCCATTTTCTCTCTACACCAAGAGAACTTATCAAAGTTCACAGATTTTGTCAATGCATCTATAGTATTCTTCAAAGTGTCGACCTTTACCAGCAACACCTTTTTGTCTTCTATCATATCCCTCACAAAGTGATACTGAACATCAATGTGCTTTGTCTTTGAATGATATGCGGGGTTCTTTTCCAAAAAAATTGCACTTTGGTTGTCACAGTCTATCCTTATAACTCCCTATTCTAACCCCATACTTGAACACAATCTCTGCAACCAAACTGCTTCCTTGCTTGCATGAGTGGCAGCCATGTATTCTGCCTCTGTAGTTGATAGTGCCACTACAGATTGTTTCTTACTCATCCAACTGACTGCACCTCCAAATAGGTTAAACACATACCCACTTGTAAGATCTTTCTCTGATCCATATCTCCAGCCCAGTCTGCATCAACAAGGCCACGAATATCAACATTTTGTCCAATCCTGATCTTCTTGGTAGCACAAACCATAACACTAGTGCCAGCAAATACCTGAAACCACTTCACTGCTGGTCCAGTGTCCTTTTCCTGGTTTTGACATAAAACTGCTCAATACTCCCACTGCATGTGCAATTTCTAGTCTAGTACAAACCATTGCATACATCAGGCTACCACTCACTTGCATATGGAACACGGGACAGTCCTTTACTCTTCTTGTGTCTTGGGACACTGTCAACAGACAACCTCACACCTACAAGAATAGAACCTTCACCATTTTACTATCCTAGATATTAAACCTCTGCAATATTGTCCGACATACCTTCCTCTAGTTTAACCAAGCTTCCTCTTTGCCCGATCCCTTTTAATTTCTATGACCAAAATATAGTTTGCAGCACCAAGATCTTTCATGTCGAATTTGGAGGGCAATTGGGTCTTCAAATCCTGGATAATTTCTTTGTCATTTCCAACCAACAACATATCATCCACATACAAGACCAAATAAATAACACGGTCACCAATTAATTTGAAATACACATAGTGATCTGCTTTGCTTCTGGTGAAGCCAAGTCCCCATATAAACGTATCAAATTTCTGATACCACATCCTTGGTGACTGTTTTAACCCATACAGAGAGTTCTTTAACTTGCATAACAATTCTTTCTTACCCTTCACCGCAAAGGCTTCAGGTTGCTTCATGTAGATTTCCTCTTCCAGATCCCCGTGAAGAAATGTTGTCTTCACTTCCATTTATTCTACCTCAAAATCAAAAGTAGCAGCAACAGATAAAAGTAATCTAATAGAAGTCACCTTGACAACAGGAGAAAAAATATCACCAAAATCAATTCTCGGCACTTGGGAATAACCTTTTTCTACCAACCGAGCTTTGTATTTCTCCACCTTTCCTCCTGCATTTGTCCTCTTCTTGAACACCCATTTGCTGCCAATGGGTTTCCTTCTAGCTAGCAATTCCACCAGATCCCAAGCCTCATTTTTGTGCAAAGATGCCATTTCATCAACCATGGCCTCTTTCCAGAGTTTGCCATCCTCTGAATCTACTGCTTCCTTCACAGTTCTAGGATCATCGTTAGTAATAGATAAAGCAAAATTTGAACAGAAAGTAGATGGACTATACCTTTCTGGCTACCTTCTTTCTTGAACTCATCTTCTCACACCTGGAGTTTGTGGCTCTTCATCTTCTGATTCCTCCTCTGCTGTAGAGTCTGATTCTTCCTCCTTAACCTCAAACTCTATCTTCTTAGGCTCTTGGGTTGTGTTATATTCTTTCCACGACTAGCCTACGTAGCTAACTTAGGGGTTAGAGGGGGGGCAGAACCCCCCCTTCGTTGCACCGATTGCATAGTCAGGGGTTCCCAGGGGGTTTGAGGGGGGTCTATGAGATCTGGGGCAGTGCCCCGGGGACATTTTTTTGGACCCTATATTAGGTTGAGCAGACCTACCTATGGTTTTGTGCATGGTTTCCACACATGGTTTTGGACACGATGGTTTTGGATGCAATGGTTTTCGATCCATGGTATTGGATGCTTTATCATGTATAAATATGTATTGTAACATTGAAAGGAACATAATGAAAAATCAATCCGGTAGTCTCGGTTTTGGGATCCAGGGGAAAATCTCTGTGTATATGTGTTTTATGTGTTATGCTCTCGCATTGTCTATTTTCTGTGTTTTAGAATTCGTATGCAGGTAATTTCTGTATGAGGTTAAAACCTACATTTAAATTTTCATATAATAAAGGATTTGGATTGATAAGAATAAATGATGAATTACATCATCATAGAAAACATTTTCAAAACAGCAAGGGCTTGACTAACAAGTTCTATCTCTCCATTAGATCATAGCACAATGTTGGGAGGCATAAATTTGGACACCACTGCCTCTCTAGGCACTTACTCCACCAGGATGTTCACCAAGTATGTCCTCACATGAACATTTCCTAATCCACTGTCATAGTACTTGACACCAGGAAATGTTGATCCTCATGAATATTCTTATCTTGAATTAATGTACTTGACTTATGGTGGTTAGTCCTAGTCAAAATACAAATTCTCAAAGAATAAAGGTCCCAGATGTTTATCGAATCCACCATTCTCCCTACTAGTGTCTTTACTAGGCTTACGATTGTTAGTCCTGGCCATAGTACATGACACATGGAGAATATGGTGTCCACCCTCATTAAAGATACACTAGAGTTATGTATTTAAGTCTAATCTCTAAGGTTGAAGTGAAAATTCATGTAAATGTTATATCTATGAGTTGTGCCAAAATTATGAAAACCTCATTCCGTAAGTCCTATATATAAGAAAAAGCAAAAGAAAGGAAAATAAGGCCCAATGAATGGTAACTCATGTATTCACTCCCTCGTTGGAAAACATATGAATATATACACTCCTAGTCACACTTGATCACATGTTTGTGATGGTTAAATCATGAAGTTCTCTTTTTCCCTTACATTTTCACTTCATCATTTAAGCACCTAATTGAGGATCTAGGGAATGATTTTTGCTTAAGGGTTGCATGTCTATTCTTGGTTTACTTATGTCACACTACGGTCAATTTATGTGATGGAGTGAAATAGTTAAGTTTGTGGAGTTATTAGAACAATGTATTAAGTTAGTCACCACACACACATGTATTACATCTCATTTTATCCACATGTGTAGGTTGGACACTCATTGCTTGATCAATTTAATGGAGACTAATTTAGGGATTTGATAGTATAGCTTACAAAATCTCTTGGTAAACATTGTGATTCGTCCTTTCTTTTCCTCGAGAGACTTGATAATATTCAAGTCACTCCCAATAATCCATGGAGATGGGGAGTTTAAATTACTTGTGCTGGCAATAGAATTGAGAAATAGAGGTTTTCCATATGGGATATTGGAGTCATAGATATTAGATACATGGTAGTAGTTATCTTATGACATATTTTGTTCATAAGATATATGATGTCAATTTAATGTTCATCGGATATCTGACGTTTGACTAGGTCAATTATCTATTTATTAGAATACCGACATTTGACAAATTCAATATTTTTCCAATTGGATAACATCTCTCTAGTCAACATCCATCAAAATTCCAATAAAATGGCTAATTTTTTGTCACAATACAAAAACATTTTATTTTGTTAATTGCATTACAAATATTTAAACACTATTGAGGTTTATTTTTAAGATAATCATCACAGAAAGTTTGGTAAGGAAAATGTTACATAACATTCCTCCAAATTTCCTTCCATTGTTTCATCCATGTTTTTCATCCTTACTCCCTCAAAAAATTGAGAATTAATTCACAAATAATTTCAATCTCTAAAGTTTGAACGTACCAAAATTTGATTTTTTTCCAACCCATTTTTTTAGAATTGAACATCATGCATCATTGAGAGTGCCCATGATGTTTCCTATGGGATGGGACCTGGGTATGAACACCTTGAGAAATAAAAAGGGTACTTGTGTACTAAGGCTTTTGATGACGCTCATCATTAAGTATATTATATGGGTTATAGTGTTATCCTCCATCTTATTAAATTTTCTTTTTCTCACATTTATCCACAAATTTTGTTATATTATGCTTAATAATAGGAATAAAGGTATGTTGCTATGGAATGTGTACTAATGTGTGTTAAATGCAGGATTTGGAGAAATTTTGAGCTGATTTGAGTGCAAGAACTTGGAGCAGACAATAAGAGAGATTCTAGGAAGTTGTCTACCTCCTTAATTTCTCCCATCAGCCGAAGATCCCAACCCTATCTCTCATCAACTCAGTGTCATTAGTAGCCAAGCAGGCCCAGTTCATTGGCAGTCGAGCTAGTGCAAGTCAAGGAAGATCCAGATTCACCTATTCTCAAGTTAGAGAGGCAAATACCCCTACTTTCTAGGGATTTGTTGGTAGCTCCCATTCGTATAAATAAATTTGTTGAGGAACTCATTAGGATTCAAAGTTTTCTTGTAGCCAAGAGGCCATTGAGCTAGAGCACATTTGACTGTTAATTTGATAATTTATTTGACACTTTTTAATTGATAATGAGAATTCTGTTTTGATCCAGCGTCTTAGGTTAGGGCCCAACCCTAGAAGCATAAGTTCCTCTCATGTATCTATATTCTTAGCCTAGAATTTTGAGTAGTTGTTGAAGTTTATTCATGTTTCTGTTAGTTTAGAAGATTCATTAGTTGTTGCTCATGCATGTTTCCTTTATCTTAGAAGGTTAATTAGTTGTTGCGTTTTAGAAGAGTAAAATCTATCAAAAATTCTATGATAGTGACCCCTATCTCATCTCCCTTATGGGAAAATGATTAGAGGACCCCAACATCACAACCCAAAAACAGAGTGTGATTTCCTATACATTGTATAGATCAAGTTTGGAATTAGTTCGATAGGTCTTTATGATTTCTTGGAAAGATTTACATTTATTATTTTTCTTCTCATGATGGTTGTAGCTTAGAAGGTAGTTTATTTCACATATCAAGTGCTTGGCATTAGTTTGATAGTTTTTTTCTTCCCAAGTTCAACTCATCTTTTCCACCTTTCTTGTAATAATTTGCAAATGAAAAAAGAAGGAGGTGCAGGTATTGTTGAAAGGCCGTTGGATCTCCATGAAAGTAGCCCTTTCACCAACCCCATTTAGGTCTTCTCCATCCTCTTTTAATGCATTCTAACCTATATTCTAAAACTCTATTTTTTGGTCACCGTGAGCAACCATCTTAGCCCAAATTTGGGCTTCTTGAAGTGTTGGGCTTAGATAGGGGTGTTGATCACCTTCCCTACATTTACCAAAACCTTCATATAGACTTCCAACACTTCATCCCATCATTCTGACCCTCCAAACCCTCTCGGCTAAGATCCTGTAGCATTTCAGGACATCCTGTAGCAGTTACAGGAATCCTGTAGCAACATCTTGTAACACCCTGTAATAGTTTGTTTTGACCTGAAATGATATCTTAGCTTATTTTAGGAGTAGTAGAAACCCTTAGCATGGAATCCATGACCAAAAGTGCCACCTATGCTAGTCCCTCCACTCCTTTTCCTTCCCTGCAAGATCAGATAACATTGGTTCTTTCATTTATGAATTTAGCAATTAGAACTCTATTGACTATGCAAGTGTGCATTAGATAGTGAACACATGCATTCTTGAATAATGAAATGGTAGAATAATCTTCTATTTTCAAGCAACCTTGATAGCTAGATGAGTGAGTGTAAGTTAGCATAGTTTCCTTTTTACAAATTAGCATAGGGTTTGTGTCCTTTCATAACATTTACACGTTGACAACATTCATTTTTGAGTTGAAAAGCATTTACTTTCTTTGCACTTGGACTAGCCTTTACATTCTGCTTTCAATAGTTAGTCTCCTTTTAGTTCAATAGAGGAATGGTCGGGAACCATAATGATCAAGTGACATAGTTGAGGGTGGCATGAGTAGAATGATGCATCCACTGTGTATATAGCACTGCCACCTGTAAGTTTGTATGAAACCCTGGGTTGATAAAGTAAAGATTGAAGAGCCTCTGGAAGTTTCAACACTCTTGGTGCAATACCAAGGCTCACCAGCTTGGTTGTACCAACATATAGCACAACAATTTTCATCTCAGTTTGGCAATGATAGAATGGAAATGGAAATTTTCCCACTATTGACATTTTTCTTAGCATTCCCAGGTAACAAACAAAACATCCTCACATGTTAGCTAAATAATAATGAGCAAAGGATTTGAACTCATAAAAGCTTTGGGCATAGAAGCAACAAAGAAATCAACTAAGAGTCTTCATATGAATCTAAGGAACTTTTAGGCATGCAATAAAATTGTTCTTAACATTATACTAGCATTTATACATTTATGTAGCTATAAAATTAGGTTATGTCATATATGTAGTGCATACAAAAACTAGGGCCAACAAGTTTATGATGATCCATGAAGCTACCAATGATTCGGTTCGAAGCATTAACATTTAATTCTTGCGTGTTATGGTGTATGACATACCCAAACATCTTATAGTTGACCCATACAAAAAAGCTAAGGCTATTCTGTGATTGAAAATAGTAATGATTAGGGTTAGGTTTTATATAATTAGGAAACTTGGTCAAATTACTAGAGGTGGTTTTTCAGAGTGGAGAAACAACTTGCCTTTCATCACTAACTTGCACCACCATTAAAATGCATATACACATCCTAATGGAGTACGTATGACTACCAATAAACCATAAAAACGTAGATTAGATCATTTGAAATCAATGTTTTCTAAGTCTTAAGAAAACCAAAAGGCATCAATCCCAACTTCCAAATTTATTTATAGTGATGTAATGGTTTCACCCGGAAAATGCATGTAAATTTATACATACAAAAAAAAGCAATTATTTTACCCCATTCTCATAATCGAACCTTGATAACCGCTTTTACATAGTAACTTCCCCAATTGACATAGTAACTGCCAACATTAAGTCATCCCAGCTAAGTCGGGGACTTGACAATAGATGCAATCGATCTCTAGACAAGGATTTGGAGGATCAGTTCAGTTAGGACTTATTTCAGAATAAGTGAATTGTTGTAGGTTGAACCAAAGGTCATGGAGAGTGATAACTCTTGTTATATGTTGTAAACAGAGGGGGTCATACTGAAGGGGAACTCTCCTGATTATTGGTGTTTTTACTTTGTAAAGGGAGGGGGTCATGTTGAAGGGATCAAATTATGGTGTTTTCACATTATAAAGAGGGGTGATCACACTAGAGGGACATGCTACCAAATTTTGGTGTTTTGATCTAAATTTTGGTGTTTACACTTGCTTAATAATAAATAAGTTTGCGATTTGTTTCATCCAAAAAAATGATGTTTAGATTAATTATTGAAGTATTAAAGAAGATGATGAATGCGACAATACTTTACTTGGTTCTATAGTGTTGTTACGATATTCCTCTAAATAAAAAATATAGATTGTTAATAACAAGTATCATATTATGAGACGTAGTCTAGGTGAAGTAACCATGTTTTAGTATTAATCGATTGGGAATCACATTGGTGCCACACATTCAACTACCATAGTGCACCAAATATGTCATGTAACTATGTGTAGCCTCTAGGGTCATGATAAGTGGGCAACAAAGCAGGTCAAACTATAGATAGACACAAAACCAATCATAACTTAACCTTTTTGGTATGGGCTCATGTGCGTGGCCTGGAGACAAACCATAATTTGGTGTTTGTGGGGCATGCCCACACATAATAAAATTTGGTGTTTGCAAGGAATGCTTGCACATAATAAACTTTGGTGTTCGCAAGGAATGATTGCACATAAAAAAAATTGGTTTTTGTATGGAATGCTTGCACATAACAAAAATTGGTGTTTCCACACCACGCCTGCACAAAATGAGGAGGTAAGGCACATGGGAGTGTTGGGAAATAAGGCAGGCCAAACAATGGATAGGAATAAGGTCGGCCACTACTTCAAATTTTTTTACATGACCTCTTGCGAATGAGCAAGCATCGCCACCAAATTTTGTGTTTCCACGATGCACCTACATGGAAACAAACATCGTTTCCATGACATGCCTCCACGAAACAATGAGGAAAGACACACGGAAGTTCTAGACAAAAAGGCATGTTGAATGAAAAACAAGAACAAAGCCAGTTACAACTTAGCATTTTTGGCATGCCCTCATGTGCATGACTGAGAAATGGGACAAAATTTAGAGTTTTATATCCCTACAGACACAAAACAAAATATGGTGTTTTTGAGGCACATGCAAATGGGACAAAATTTGTTGTATACAAAGCATGGTCACATAGAATGAAATTTGTTGTTTTTAAGATGTGCTCACATAGAATGGAATTTGATGTTTGCAAGGGTGCCCTCATACGAAATCAAATTTGGTGTTTCCAGGGCACTCTAGCACATAACAAAATTTGGTGTTTTCAAGGCGCACTTGTATGGAACAAACTTTGATGTTCCCATGCATGGAATGAGATTTTGTGTTTCTAGGGTGTGCTTGTACAGAGTGAAATTTGATGTTCCCGAGGAGAGCCTACATGGAACAAAATTTGTTGTTTTCATGTCACACTTGCAAGGAACAAAATTTGGTGTTTCCACAATATGCCCACATGAAACAAGGTTGTAAGGCAAAAGGGAGAAATAGGAAACATGGTGGTAGAATAATTGATAGGCATAAGGTTGTTCACAACTTAGCATTTTTGGCACAACCTAACATCAACACCAATTTGGTGTTTCCACAGTGCACCTGCATGGAATGAAATTTGGTGTTTCAATGACACTCCTGTGTGAAATGAGGAGGTAAGTCAAAATGAAGGTTGCTTCTTCGCATGCCTATCCTATGTATTTTTGGTGATGAAGGCTAAGTTCCATCACCATTTCTCATATTAAATGGTGATGGAGGTGAAGGTTCGTCATCGTTGCTCATATGAAATGGTGGCGGTCAGTGTTCGTAATTAAAAATCATTGTTGGTGATGAACCTTGAATGTCACCACAACACTTATACTTTTAGCGACGTTCAATTTTTGGTGACAAAAACTCTTTTGACCATCACCAACAAGCTTATGGTGATATTTTTCGACCCTCAATAATTTCCTTTTTTCTTGTAGTGTATTGTATGCGACTTATTTTTCATTAAAAACAATTTACTTTTTCATGTGACATTATTTTTTGTTAAAATTTCTTCTATTTCTAATACAAATTACAATTGTAATTTGAACTGAAGCTTCCAGTAACTCTTAATTTACCAATTGTGCATGGACATCATAAGAAACATTCAAAATAGAATATGAAGTACAATTGGGTACCTACTTCATATGCATTAAAAAATGTTTATACTACTTAACGTGAATTGCAAGTGTAATCTTAGTTGGATCTCCAATATATCTTAAACCATATTTTCATTTTATTTTTTAGTACTGTTAAATGTTATTATGTCCTACCTCATTTTATGCTTAGTATTGTAACAAAAATATGCATTGTTCTATGGAATTAGTACTAACATGTAATATTGATGTTTTTTCCAGAATGCTACAAATAATGACCTTGAAGATGATGATATAGGCTATGTTGAGCTTACATCAGATATCTGAGACGATGCTGATGAGCATGGCGATGGCATTGGTGACGATGATGTGGATGAGATTATCGGGATGGTTAGGATGATGATCATGAGGATGATATTGAGTATGATTTTCGTGGTGCTCGCTAGCTGTGCGTTATCTTTTATATTTAGCTAGGATGTCTTAATATGGGAATCATACATATGAATTTTAGTTGATTCAAATAATGATGATGATACTATCGGTACTATCTTGTTACCGTATGAATATGTTGAAAATTGTTTACATTTTTTTAATGAAGAATCATTGTGTATGATGAGATTCCTATTTTTTATGGATGTTGTGAATTTATTTTAGAATAATGATATCTATGAAATATTTTGATTTGGTAATCATACATTGAATATTAGTTGATTTGATTAAATATGATGATGATATTATCATTATTATCTTGTTATTTTATGTATATATTGAAAATTATCAACGGTATTTTGACGGAGAATTATTATGTATGGTGATATTACTATCTTTGGATGGATATTCTGAATTTACTTTAGAATAATGATATTCACGAAATATTTTGATCTGATAATCACACATTTGAATCTTAGTTGATTTCATTAAATTTGATGAGGATATTATTAGTATTATCTTGTTACTTTATATATGTGCTGAAAATAGTCAACGTTTTTTTTATGGAGAATCATTATGTGTGATGATATTACTATTTTTGGATGTAATGTTGTGAATTTACCTTGGAATAATGATATATGTGATAAGTGTTGATTTAGTATATTTAAAATTGTCAATGATTTTTTGATGGAGAATTGTTATATATGATGGTATTTCTATTGTTTTTATGAATGTTGTCAATTACCCTTAAATTTGTTTACAAACATTAAGTTATCAGTTTGAATTGTGATATCTTCTTAAATGATATTTAGAATCTGTAATGTATTCACTATGTAATTGAAATTAGTAAAATGAACCCATAAAGGGGGTCATAAATGGAAAGAAAAATACACTCTAAACAAGACAAAAGTGGATGTAACCATGGATGCAAAATAGGGAGTAGAATTGGATGTTAAACTAGCCATCAAAACAATATGCAAACAATGACACAAAAAGGGTTTTAAAGTAGAATTATAAAAGGGTGCAACACTAGACACAAAGAAGGGAAAAAAATAGGGCATACAAAAGGATATCAATTTGGGCACAAAGAAGGATGCAAAAATGGACACCAAAATGAGGATGCACATAATGGTGTAAAATTAGGATGCAAAGTTAGGCACAAAAAAGGATGTAAGAAAAGACACAAAAGAAGATGCAGAATGGGAATAAGAAAGGGTGAAACCAAGGATGTTATATTGGATGCCAAAAATGATACAAACTATATGCAAATTCAAACTTGAACCTAGGTGAAAAATGAGATGAAAATGTGGACACGAAATGTGGTAGAAAAAAATATGCAAATTTGGATGCCAAAAATGATGCAAAATTAGACACCAAAAAGGATGAAAAACTGGACATAAAAAATGGTGCATAATTGGACACTAAAATAGAAAAAATGGTGCAAAAATGGGCATAAACATGGCACAAGTTTGGATGAAAATTGAGATGCAACATTGGATGCAAACTGAGGTGCAAAAAAATGATGCAAAACTTGGTGCCAAAACAAATGAAAAAGTAGACAAAAAATGGCTCAACATTGAACGTAATTTTAGACACAAAATGGGATACAAAGGTGGATGGAGTGCATGGCTCAACATAGGATACAAATTTAGATGTGAATTTGGATGCTCAAAAAGATGCAAGAAATGGTGTTAAAAATGATGCTAAATTGGATGAAACAAATGATGCCAAATATGCTGTAAAATAGGATGCAAAATAGGGAGACAAATCAAATGTAAAAGTGGATGAAAAAAATGGAACATAAATGGATGCAAAATTAGGTGCTAAATCAAATTCAAAATATGGTGTAAATTGGATGCAAAAAATGGTGCAAAAAAAAGCACAAAAACTTTTGCAAAAATATATGTAAAAATAAGTACAAAATTAGAAGCAAAAAATTGCATAAGGCTAGATGCAAAAACTAGCATAGAGTAGATGCAAAAAAATGCACTAAATCAGATGCAAAATATGGTGTAAAACTCGATGAAAATTACGACACGAAACTAGAATCAAAGAATGGCACAAAACTAGAAATGCAGCCTTTTGTAAAACCAAATGCAAATCTTGGTGAAAAATATGACACAAAAAAGGATGCAAAATTTGTCACAAAAAAGGAAGCTTTTAAAATTGTACAATAGAGCCAGATTTAGCACCAAGTTGCTCATCCTAATTGAGAAAAAAATGCACTAAAATCTGGTGCTAAATCTAGCACTAATTTCTTGTTTTGTTGTAGTGATTACAAAACAATGTTACAAAATGATCATCATGTGTTATGTGAATGGTCGAAAGGGCCTCACTTATGTCTAAATTTATAAATAGGGGATAAACAAGGACTTTAGATGAAAATGGACTAGAATAAGAATGCTATTGTTGGAGAAATTGCAAACAAAAGCATACACAACTGAAAATTGATGGATTTTTTGACAAGAGATGAAAGATGAATTTTCCAAGCATTCATAAAACAATTGGTGCAACTCATATGTATATAAAGCACATCAACGAGGGAGAACGTGGGGCATATTTAACTATAGTAAGAACAATGAACAATAATTGTAAAAGTCTGACAGGGTACCAGGTAGTAATGGGTTTATAGGGCTCATAGTTTGCTGGTTTTGCTATAGGGAGAGTAATGATTCAATGCAACTGGAAGATCATATCACATACCCTACCTTTCATAACTAAATATGAATATCCTCACCATTTTTCTATGTTTTTATAATGTAGTTTGCTATATTCATTTGCGAAAAGGGCAATTATGGCACCTAATTTAATCATTTTTTAATGTTTCCTACTGGTGGCTAGAAAGAACTTAGTGAGGAGCAGTCAACAACGCCTCATTGAAATGTGTCACCTTATTATCCCCATACACAGAATGCTAAACTGGATATGACCACAACAATGCTTTCTATTTATAGTCACGATCTTCTTTATCTACCCCATATTGAATCATTTTTCTTGGACATATTTCATTTTCTAAATAATAAGTGCTTTGATCGAAAAGAACCTTCCATGGGAGAAGGGCACTTACTTTTTAGGTAGGGACAGACATAATTGGGTCATTATTCTCTTTTTCCCTATTGTTGAGGGATTAATAAAGACCATCAAATAAAATCACTACAATATGAAATTATCTTTGTGGTATCTTGAAAATGTCGTAAATATGAGGGTCAGTGTCTTGCTCAATTGCTCAAGTGTGTTGAAAGAATCTACCTTCCTCTGGTTTTATAGTTCTAGGGGAGAATCTATTTTTAAGATTACTCTTAGTGCATGTAATGCCTAAGATATAATTTGACCTAATTTCTAAACATAAGACTTTCATTTTTTTTAACACTAAATTACAAAATAGAATAAAGTTTCCAAACATAGAATTAATTTTCAAAAATATCTTGAACTACTTCTGACATGTTCACAGTGAACATGTGTAGAAGTTCATGTCTGAGCTACAATTATTAACACTTGTATAAATAAACAGAATATTTGGTAGATCAAGCCATGGAAATTTGTAAAGTACCTTTCAACCCAAAGGTGTACATTTCTTCCCAAGACTAAAAGTCTTGAATTTTGAAATGGACCAAAATAGTTGCATGCCAATATATAATTCCTCCATCATTCCATTCCATGATTTCCCATCAAAGTTCTTTGAATAAATAAATAGTCTAGTGCTTCTTTGTCTGGTTTGCATATGACATAATGTTATAAACCTTTCCATCCTTTTGTGATTCTATTTCTATGGGTGAGCAACTTTTTGTGATGCAATAGTGGCATGAAGCATGTTCTACATTAAGAGTGGTTCTGAAACCATAGATGTTATCAAATTTTCTTTTGATTCAAGTTGCAAAGGCTTTTCTCACCAAGGCAACTTATATTTTTTAGCATTTGCTCTCATTTTCCACACCATTCTATTGGAATTGTTGGTGAGAGGAACATATAGAGCCTCCATTGTAGGTCAAGGGCTTTGAAAAGCATGCCACCGAAGCTTCCTCACGAATTTGAAGGATAAACGCCCATATCTTAGATCAATCTTACTGCCAAGTATAGACATTATGAACCCACTTTCAGTTAAGTTTAAAATACACGTCCTTCCCAAGTGGATGGATATATAATTTAGTATGACAAGCCAATGGTGAGTAACCTTGATTCAACTATTATATTGTTTCTTTCAAAGTCCTCAAAAAATAAAAATATGTCAAGCTTCTCTATTGTGGATGCTTCACCCAGTATTCTCTAGTTTTTGTGTTCAAAAATCTGGTATTCTGGAAAAATTTTAAACATTTCCATATATTTTTCATTGCCTTGTTACACCCCCTTTATTGTCATTGTGTTTCAAAGCGGGGCTAAATATCCTCCAAACATGATTGTGCGCCAAAGGAGTCTTTGATTATAGAGAATTCTAGAATTTTGGTCTACTGCTATCAGTAATTTGACCATATACATTAACAATAATGGAATTTGAATACAAATATGATAAATTTAGAGTTAACTAATTATCTATATTTTAGTCATTTGATGTTTTACATAGTTTATGTTCCATAAGCTGATCATATCATTAAAGTGACCATTGACTTTTGAAGTAGAAAAGGAAGGAAAAATGTTGGGCATGGAATCCCCCTGAAGGCATGTTTTGGGGCTCAAAGCCCAAGTTTTGATCGAATCTTGTTGTAAAGCTCCGCGAATTGCAAGTGTGGGGTGCGAAAGTATGATAGAGTCACAGGGTTGTCTACCCTAGTTTTGTAATGTAATGTCGGTTGGATGGACCTACCCATTGATCCAAAATGGATTTTGGATAGACTCCTAAGTCTAAGTGGTCCTCACAGAGGAAAAATGAAAGTCCAAGGAAGTTCCTGGAAATAGCCCCATTGCAGAGATCTTTTTCTTTTGACTCTACTGCAACTTATATGGGCTAAAATGGACTTAGGATGTAGAAGTTATCGCATGAAGAATATGCCCAGTATCTTTGAAAAAAGAGGCAAAAACCCTTAAAAATGGAAATCGCATTAGAAAAAGGCAAAGGCCGGATTTACGTGAAAGCGGAGGAAACTCGCAGACAAATATGCGATATTGGGACCTGGATCTGCCAATCGCCGATCGGCGAATTGGCATCAGTGATACACAAAACCCCCGACCGAGTGACATTGCGATCACCGATATCGGTGATCAACGATCGACGACCCCGATGCTGATGAAAAGGCCAGACCCAATAAGATTTTAGAGCCTGATTATATAAAATTTCAAGTCTGGAAAAAGGGATTTTTCAATGTAAATCATATTTTCATTAAATGAACAAAAAACAAAAGAAAATCCACCAATGCGATGAAACTAGACCCGAAAGGGTTTGTTAATGCAAATATATATTATTTCAAGTCTGATATGAGTGGGTTTTTCAGTGTTTAACGTATTTTTTTATACAAAGGAAAAAAGCGGGATTTTGGGAGGACCGAAGGCGGAAAGAGGTTTTGGCCGGGTTCCGCCCAAGCCCATACATTGGTTGCCATGTGTCCAAGCCTTGGAGAGAGAAAACCACTCTTTCGGGTGGTTAACTCCCGTATGCATGGGCTGCCCGAAATGAACCGCAGCCGTTGGATCTAGATTTTCCAGATCAGTGGTGGAGATGCAATAAGCAATTAAAAGGTGGACCCGATAGAAGTATAGGGCGGATTTATGGATATTTGAAGTCCGATGAACATTATTTTGGCATATTTTTCCGTGTTTTACAGTGTTTCTCTGTGTAAACAAAAAATGACTGTTCCTGGGGATTTCAAGCGTCGATGGGTCCATTCCGTTACGGAACAGGTGGCCACCATCCCTGAAGGTGTTTAGCAATGATTGCTAATGCTCAGAGGGGGATTCGAGCGGATAGAGGCTAAGAAGCTAGAGAGCCCAGAAGAGGAAATGAACAGGTAGCACGGATTGGCTTTAAAGCCACAGACATTATGGAGAGGAGTTGTTGTTGAAACAGAGAATAAGAAAGCAGTGCAGTAAGCCAAAAGAACGAAAAAGCCAGTTAAGGTAGTGTTGAGACAGGAGTGCAAAAAGCAAAGCCAAAGCAGGAAGCTAAGGTGAACTAGAGTAGAAAGAGCTCAATTGAGAGCAGGAGCACAGACAGCAAAAAGGCAGAAGCATAAAAAAAAAGAGGTCGAAGGAGCAAAAGCGAATGTGCAGAACAGTCGAGGGAGTCACTTGGAGGTCAAGTGAAAAATCCAGAGAGTTGTAAATAGAAGAAATCCAAAGAAGCCAGAGCCAGAGACAAGAGCCGAAAGCCAGAGTTGAGAGCCAGAACCAGAGCCAATAGCCAACATCCAAGAGCTTCAAGAGCAAGGGATAAAATGGTATATAAACCCATTTTTTTTTGTGTAAAACAATGGAGTTGAGCCAAGAGCTTGTAAAAAGGACTTTGCCATAATCCCATAGAGCCTAGTTGAGTTGACTAGAGCTCAAGGAGATGTAGCCCAAGAGTTTTGGGTGAACTCCATATTAAATTGTTGTTTTGTGTGTTTTGTTTTATTGTTGCATTGTTTACTGTCATATATATGTTGTATCAGCATAACAACAGCATATTAAAAGCACATAAACAATTCTAACACAAACAGTTTAGCATAAATACCAGCACACACCTTATCTTCAAGCACATATTATCAATTCCGCATTGGTTAATCAATACGACTTGGGAATATTTAAAGCTTTGGAAGTGGGAGAGGTTCTTTTAAGTTAGACAAGAAGCCTAAGTGCCCCATTTTTAGATCAGGTGGCATCAGAGCCTGAGATTGATTGACCTCACCTTCAAAGAAGGCTCTATCAGAATTCTTGAATGACAGAGCAAAGATTGCTTGCCTGAAAGGTGTTTAAATAATCAGAGGTTGATTGTATGCTTGTTGCAGACTGATTATTGTTTGAGTTTGCAGAGGTGAAGGGAAATCTATTGATAGCTCAGTCCAGGAAGGACAAGAAGGAAGAAGGGCTAAAGGAATTCTTCTATTCCCAAGGACCTCAAAGCATTTGCTGAAGCACAAGAGGCTTGCTGCAAAAGATTGCTTAAATAAGCTCTTTATTAATCTTGTTTGAATTTCTTTGTTCATTGGCATAATGACAACTTCCTCAAGTGTATCCTCAAATTCCTTTTCCATCACAAGACTTTTTAATGCATACATGAAGCAAGACTTTTTCATCATGATGGACAAGGTGAGAGAAATGTATGAGGATGGAAAAAAGAGCTGCATGCTTAGAGAGCAGTTGAATTCCATGAAGGAAGAGAAGCAGTTTCTTTCTAAAAGACTACAGGAAACGGAGAGGCAACTTCATATTGCAAATATGAACCTCAAGGGAATGCATGAGTTGGAGTCACAACTCTTTTTGCCAAAGAAGCCTTGGTCAAGTATCAGCTTGAAGAAGAGGTAAACCATTCCAATTTGTCTTCAAATTCTTCTGAGAATACTTATATTGGTTCTTTTGAAAAACATACTGGAGGCATAGGTTCCAAGCTATTGTCCAAGAGGGGCTATGAAGGAAAGGGCTTGGGAAAGCATGCACAAGGTATTGTTGAACCAATAATGGTTGAGGAAAGGCCTAAGTATTTGGTATTGGCTATGGACAGTCTTATGGAGAGAGTTCCAAAGCTGCCATGAAAACCATTAGAACAACTCCAAGAAGGAGTTGCATTGCCAAGTGTGAAGGTTGTATTCAGGAGGAATGTAATAGCTTGAAACATCATTTGCAGCATGCAGGTGTTCAGAAGCACACACTTGAACCAGAGAATCAGGGAGACTCTAATTGCCTTGAAGAGATTGATGGTGTTCCAAAAGGAGCCACTTCTTCATTTGCTTCACCTCCTCATGAAGCCAATAAAGGTGAAAGAGGCAAGTATAAATCTAGTTCTAAACATATTCCTTTTGATTCTGCAAAGCATGGTAAATTTCCACATAAGCATGGGAGAAGAATTGCATGTTCCTTTTTTGGTTTGGATAACCATCATGTTTCTAGATGTTGGAAGAGAATGGCCACATACAGGAAACTTTTGAAGGAAAAGAAGTAAAAAGCCAAAGGTCGATTGGACAAGGAAAATCATGCTGTCAAGAGGATGCACATGTGTTGCACTTACTGCCATAAGCAAGGGCATCTTGCTAAAAGGTGTTGGACTTTGAATCTATCAATGCTTCCACAAAAGCTTGAGAAAGTGGAAAGAGAAGATGGCAGAAATGGAAAGGAAGATTGGTAAGAAATGGCTAGAGTTCTTTTCCAATTAAGGTTGCATGTCTATTGATACATATATTTTCATTTCTGTGGTAATTGAAGTCAAGTTGCAGGTTTCTACCAAAAATGTGAATGGAAAAAGGTTGAGTAGGAGACTCAATTTGTGCTGCAACATTATATTTCAGCTTCGAAAATACCAGTGTACTTGAGTGAAAGTTGAAGGATGAAATGCATGCATGAGCATGATGTGCATGGACACATGGATGTTGATGTTTTCCTTGTTTTGGACATGTATGAGTAATTAACTTGTAGGGTTGATTTCTTTGATTCAATGTTGACTTGGGAGAAGTTAACTTGGTCTCCAAGATGGAGATAATAATGAAGTGTTCCATCTTTTGAAAAGAGTCCTAATGGTCTTTTTCTACATGCTTGACTTGGAGAGTCATTTGTTTAAAGGCATGTTTTGTAGGCTTGGTATCTAGTCCACCATTTGTATGCAGATGTAAAACATAGAGGTGTTCACAAGATGTGAAATCTGTTTCTTTTGTTGAAGCAGGAGTTTAGGCCATCCAGTTGTTGTCTGCATTTCTGTTGTTGTTAACAGTTATTGTTGACAGCTTGAAAAATAGGTACAAATGAAAGTTTTTGTGGAGTAGATGTACTTCACATTTGTTTGAACCACCTTGGATCAATGATCAAGGTAGAAGAGTTCAAACTACCTTCTATGACCATTTCAACAGAAGTTCTGCATGAAGGCAAGAAGGAAGGTAGTTATTCCCAGGAGAACTAGCACATCCAGAAAGGAAAGAGGTCAAAGACTTTAGTCTAGAGGCACTATTCAAGGCAAGTGTATGGAGGCTGAAAGAAGAGGGTGTTTTTACTCTTATTTACTATTTGGATCAGTATATCAGTCTTTTGGAGACCAAAAGTTCTTTTAGTGGGAAGGCGTGATCCAAAATTGATTTTGGATAGACTCCTAAGTCTGAGTGATCCTCACAGAGGAAAAATGAAAGTCCAAGGAAGTTCCTGGAAATAGTCCCATTGCAGAGATCTTTTCCTACTGAATCTACTGCAACTTGAATGGGCTAAAGTGGACATAGAATGAAAAAGTTATCGCATGCAGAAGATGGCCAGTGTCTTTGAAAAAAGAGGCAAAAAACCCTTAAAAACGGAAATCGCATCGGAAAAAGGAAAAGGCCAGATTTATGTGAAGGCAGAGGAAACTCTGATCCGCCGATCCGATCGATCAGATCGAAGGCAAACAAATATGTGATATCGGGACCTCGATCTACCGATTGTCGATCACCGATGATCGGATCGGAGAATCGGCATCACCGATACACAGAACCCCCGGCCGAGGGACATTGTGATCGTCGATATCAACAATTGGAGATCGAAGACCCCGATGATGATGAAAAGGCCGAACCCGATAAGATTTTAGAGCCTGATTGTATAAAATTTCAATTCTAGAAAAAGGGCTTTTTCAATGTAAATCTCATTTTCGTTAAATGAACGAAAAACAAAAGAAAATGCGTCGATGCAATGAAACCAGACCCGAAAGGGTTTGTTAATGCAAATATATATTATTTCAAGTCCGATATGAGTGGGGTTTTCAGTGTTTAATGTATTTTTTTATACAAAGGAAACAAGCGGGATTTTGGGAGGACTAAAAGCAGAAAGTGGTTTTGGTCGGGCTCCACCCAAGCCCATACATTGGCTGCCACATGTCCAGGTCCTGGAGAGAGAAAACCACTCTTTCGGGCGGTTAACCCCCATATGCATGGGCCGCCTGAAATGAACCATAGCAGTTGGATCTAGATTTTCTAGATCAACGATGGAGATGTGATAAGCAATTAAAAGGCAGAGCCAATAGAAGTATAGGGCGGATCTATGGATATTTGAAGTCTGATGAATAGTGTTTTGGAGGATTTTTCCATGTTTTGTAGCGTTTCTATGTGTAAACAGAAAATGACTGTTTCTGGGCATTCCAAGTGTCGATGGGTCCATTCCGTTACGGAACAGGTGGCCACCATCCCTGAAGGTGTTTAGTAATGATTGCTAATGCTCAGAGGGGGATTTGAGCAGACAGAGGCCGGGAAGCCAAAGAGCCCAGAAGAGGAAATGAATAGGCAGCGCAGATTGGCTTTAAATCCACAAGATGACAGAGACATTGCAGAGAGGAGTTGCTACTGAAACATCGAATAAGCTAGCAGTGCAGTAAGCCGAAAGAGCGAAAAAGCCAGTTAAGGCAGTGCTGAGACAGGAGCACAGAAAGTGAAGACAAAGCAAGAAGCTAAGGTGAACTAGAGCAGAAAGAGCTCAATTGAGAGCAGGAGCACAGTCAACAAAAAGGCAGAAGAAAAAAAAAAAGAGGTCGAAGGAGCAAAGGCGAATGCACAGAGCAGCTGAGGGAGTCACTTGGAGGTCAAGTGAAAAAGCCAGAGAGTTGTAAATAGTAGAAAGCCAAAGAAGCTAGAGCCAGAGCCAAGAGCCAGAGCCAGAGCTGAGAGCCAGAGCTAGAGCCAAGAGCCAGCAGCTAAGAGCTTTAAGAGCAAGGCATAAAATGGTATCTAAACCCATTGTTTCTATTTAAAACAATGGAGTTGAGCCAAGAGCTTGTAAAAAGGACTTTGCCATAATCCCAGAGAGCCCAGTTGAGTTGGCTAGAGCTCAAAGAGATGTAGCCCAAGAGTTTTGGGTGAACTCCATATTAAATTGTTGTTCTGTGTGTTTTGTTTTATTGCTGCATTGTTTTTTGTCATATATATGTTGAATCAGCATAGCAGCAACATATTAAAAGCACATACACAATTATAATACAAACAGTTTAGCATAAATACCAACACACACCTTATCTTCAAACACATATTATCAATTCCGCATTGGTTAGTCAATAAGACTTGGGAATATTTAAAGCTTTGGAAGTGGGAGAGGTTCTTGTAAGTTAGACAAGAAGCCTAAGTGCCCCATTTTCAGATCACCCATGTTCTGCGAACCATGGGATTGCATAAATAGAGAGAGGCTCTAAGTGTATAAGATAACTAAGAATAGAAGGGAAGGAGGGAGAAGTCTAAGTGATTGAGTCACTGTGTGAAGTGTGTATTTGGGTCATAGAGTAGGAGAAGGCTCTGATACTGAGTGCACAGAGGCCTAGTAGTCCATAGCTGAGTGCACGGACCCCTGCAACTGAGTGTGTAGGGCGAGTCGAGTCTGTAACTAGGGAAAGAATCAATAAAGAGAAATTTTATCATAATTCTATGTATTTGTTCTTGGGTTAATTCATGTTTGAGATACTTTGTAGATATATTGTTTATTTACTGCGCACACCTGGATGAATGGTTTATGTTGTTAAGTATAACTTAAATCATGCAAGTAAGCTAAAATAATCAACTAACATTGGAATATCAATAAGGTCTTGGGTAATAATGTTGAAGCGCGACGTTCATCCCCTGGGTAAGGTTGCACAAAGGAAGTATATCAGGCTATGAGGTACGGGAAAGTGCGCGAAGCCACCTATGTGCAGGGTCAAACCGCAGACCACTTGAACTCATCAAACATCTCCACGGTGTAGAAACCTGGTTCTAGCACCCTCCCATACTACTTCAGGTGAGACCTCAGTCCGTGGTCCACGGAATGTTGCCAAAAGGGCCAGTAGTATTGGGATTTGTTTGGCTAAAATAACTTTGAACCCGAGTCAGGCCCCAATAAGCCAACAAAAACAAGTTCAAAAATACATGTAAGTGTCATTGATCTAGTGCCTAGAACATTTTGACTCTTGCATATGAACAATCATTGGTTTAGCATCTATGGCCTTTCTGCTTATGGGTTTTCCTTTTCTAAGGTGAGCTCAATTCCCTGCATTACAAAATCAATATATTTTATTTTCCATTCTCAAGATCCATCTTCAATTTGGTTTCAGTTTTCACCATGAAGAATTATCTGCCCCTTGGTGTGACTTTTAAATCATAATCAATTTTTGGTTGGGGAATGGTGTTTATGGGATCTATAGTCTAGGGTCAAAATCTTCTTCAAGGATCCTTTCATTCTCTTTTGTGATTGAATTTGGAAGAGCATTTTATGTGAGGTTTCTTACTTGATTTTATGTCTATTTTGTTTATTTGTCTATTATGCCCAATGGATGATCTTCTGTGTATATTCTATCATGTATAGGCCATATTCTTGTATCCCATATCTAGTAATTTAAATATAAAATATGTCATTTGAGCTTCTTTGTTACGTGATTTCTTCCTTGGAAGCCCCTTAATTATGGATCTCTGATATACTTTTGAGACATACCCTTGAGTGGTATGTTGATGTTTGTAGCTTAGGCAAGTACTTCTGCACATACCTAAGTGTCTAGGAATGTATAAGTCACCCAATATCTCCTTAGAACACTTTCTCTAATGTAAGCAAGTTTCTATTGTAACCTAGCCTAATTTAGACTTAGGAAAAGCACATAATTATTATGTTGGATTATTGAGATAAAATCAACTTAGGAAAAGTAAATTAATTACCTTTGTGAATTTGTTTTGATAAAATCAACTTAGGAAAAGTAAATTAATTACCTTTGTCAAACTATTTTTATCTTATCCCTTGATCTCAAATGAGGCGAGATTTAACCTCGTCTATCAATCCCTTTGGATATTACGGTTAGGAATTTAGCTCAATGTAAAGTTATAAGGCAAGGCTATGGAGAAGGAGAATACACCATACATCAACACAAGATTGAGAGGGGCTTCTCAGTGAGTGTGTTGGGTTAGAGGAAGGGGCAACAAGGAGATCCATATCAGCCAAGGTGGGTTGATCATCTGGATCAGGTCAAATTTTATATGTAGTTCCTCGGTTGGGCCATTTTCCTAGGAAGGGACCCCAAGTAAGTTCAGAGCTTAATGAAGAAATTGGAATGGGAAAAATCTATGTGTCATTTTCATGATTGGGATTGGTATATTTTTATTTTCTTGTAATTAATTTGGTTAATATGATAGTTGTATCTTTTATTTAGTAGACATAATTTTTCTTGGAACTAATTACTTGATTTCTAGGGTAAGAAAATTTAACATGGTATTTTTGGATGTTGTGTGAAATGCCTAGTTTTGAGAGAATGTCTTCATTTATTTTTCACCCTCTTGTAGTTTACAATATGTAGTTTCATGGAGTCACTAAGGTTCAACTTTCTGGCCATGAGGACATTTTTCACTTGAATGAAGTTTTTTGTATAGCTTGATATCAGTGTTCTCTCCTTGGTTTTTTATACTGGCCAAATACACGTTTCAAGAGTTTTCCTTATTGTTTTGAGTATAATAGGGTCATGATATTCTGACGAGAAGATTGTGATGTGTGTTTGTAGTTTGAACTTGGCAGTTTAGTGCTTAAGGTATAAACTTCTATGTCAAATAAGGGAAGTTATCAAATATCCTTCCTTATCCTCACTTCTTACCCCATCCATAAAGAATCCTTGACCTATTAGAGAGGTTTGCACATCCCCATTTATTTTGGAAGGCCACTTGGCATTGAATCTTGGTACAAATTCAAGGGCTCTTTGTGTTGGGTTAGAGCAAAGGACCTCCTTAATTATTCCAACTAGTATTTAAATTTTAAATATATCCTTCTAATAATGAGGGTTCTATACTCTCATTTCCCACCTTTGAACAAAACCTTGTCTAAGGTATATTTTTCCTTGCTTGATTCTCTTTCTCTTATTTAAAATTTTAGAAAATATTTTTACTCTAGATCACAATCAATTAAAGCCTCCCTAATGGTTGCATCTATGGTTAGCTTGGGGTTTTCTTCTAGAAGACTTATGTTCCAAACTTCGAAGCTCTTATTGTGATTTACCTACAACGTGAATTTTGATTATTAAATTAAAGTTACCTTATGTTACTGGTATTATTCAATTCCAAAATCCTATTTAAACCAAGGCCCTCACCTAACTCCTTTCTTGTTCATACCCATTGAAGAGTGTGATCCATATTACCATTGACAACTTCTTTTTAGGGTATGTTAAATAATTTTATTGAACTATCTGTTGGAACAAGCAACTGGAATGAGGGTTTAAGAAGTTAAGGAAATTATAAATTTAATATGTTTGCATTTTGGCGTGTTTCCTATACCAAAGTTGCATAGAGAGTGGTAAACAAAGATGATACTTACATATCACACCATATAGACAAAACTTGGTAAAACATCAGTAGAAAACACATCGCTTCTGGGATTATTTGAATTAACTTTAATTTTTTTGCATTATTTAATTTTTTGTGGAAACGTCCTCTACTTATATTCCATGCAAAAGGTCCATATCATCACGTAAAATACATCCTGATTGGTTTAAATTATTCACATCTAGTGGTGCCTTTCTCCATGATATGGATGGGTTTATCCTGATATTGTAGCAACTACAACCACCCTCCAAAATTTTTCCTTAGCTTCGTTTTGGAGCCTCCCTACTGACCATCCTCAGCAGCATGTCTTGCATTATCAAGCACATCAGCTTCAACTATTTCATAGAGTCTTGTCAGCTTGTGCACGCAAGTTTGTTCTACCCACTTCACAGTCTGCTTTCCAGACTTAGTGTCAGTTGCTGGTTGAGAAACTCCCTTTGGGAATTGCGCAATTCTGGAGAGGAACCAACCTTCCCTCTAGAAGTTACGAAAACCCAGCTGGGCTCCAGAATTGCGCAATTCTTCCTGACATTCTTCCTCTCAAAAATTGCGCAATTCATTCAAGGACAGCTCCTCAACCCAAAAATTGTGCAATTTTGGGCAGCAGTCACCTACTTCTCCCAGAAATTGTGCAATCCCTCTGGGATAGCCAACCTAGTAGCTAGCAGAAATTGTACAAATCTTGCCACGCAGCCTATTGGGCTAAGAAATTGTGCAATACAGTGAGATAGGCTTCCTTGAGAAAATTGCGAGGTCTGACCCAAGATAGTTGCTCAACTCAAAAATTGTGAGATGCAATTAGATAGGCTTCCTTTAGAAAATTGCGAGGTCTGACCCAACACAGTTGCTCAGCGCATAAATTGCACAATCCTAGGAGACAGTCACCTGTTCCTCCAAGAAATTGTGCAATCCCTTTAGGATAGCCATCTATGCTCAACCCATAAACTGCGCATATTTTCATCCCAGGCTCGCAGTCCGATGCATGTGCCTTCCGATTGACCGGTTCCCTCAGGGATCGAGCAAAACTGATTTGCATGCATGGACTACTTATTCCAAGGTAGCATGCAAAGACATCCCTTGATTCAGGGATCTATTTTTAGCAGCTGGAGGTTACATGCAAGGATTATTTCAGAAACCTCTCGCCAAGTGTTGCTTTTCCGAGATTTGTGACATGCGCGTCATAACCTTGATTTTATCAAAACTCATCAACCGGACGCTGCAGAGCTCATTCCTCACATCGACCTTGTAGCTCTGACATCCCACATTGCATATAGGAGTCGTCAGCACATTCAACTTAGCTATTTCAGGGTAAGCCCGATTTTCATGTCTTGCGCTGCATTTATGTCACTTTTTGTGTTTTTCTTTGTATGAGTGTTGTCTGCTTGATTTTAGTGAGCACTTGTTGTCGTCTTGATGTATGTTAGCTTGTAGAAGAATCATTTCAGTTTTCATTCACATATCACTACTGTCACATGCATGACATTGTTTTTACACTGACGGTCATCGTTGTGACGACTCGTTTCACACACATGCATGTTTCCCCTTTTTTTGAATCTCCTACTTACTCTTTGCATGCATGATCATTCACTCTTTTTTACACCCAATCTCATCATGCATTCAAACTTCTCATGTTTGTAGTTGCCCGTCGGCCGATCTCGGTTGCCTTGGCCCGAGCCGTACCTTGCCCAGCTAGCACTGGGAATTTCCAAAAGCAAAGGCTTTGCCTTCCCTCCAGAAATTGCGCAAGTCTGGCCCAACACTGACCTCCAGGCTTGAATTGCACAATTATTGGAGGCAGTGTCCTGCTGACCCTAGAAACTACAAAATTGCAATTTGTTGGATGCATGTCACTTATGACTGAAATTACGCATTGTGCAGTTTCAATCCTCAACAGGCGAGGCTGGACTGTCCATTGCATAGTTCCAGTAATCAGTCAACCTTCGACAAGCTGGACTATGCCTTTTGCAGTTTTGGCAGTCAGTATCCCAGCCTCCTAATGAAAATTGCATAATCTTCACAGACAGTCACACACGTATGTTGCATGTCAATCCTTCAGTTTGTGTTCTTTTTGACTGGTAGATTGCTTGTCATGATTTTTTCTATGTCTACACATATCACAGGTGTTCATCTACCTCTCAGCAGCACATGTACAATGGATTCCAGGAGAGCAGATTCGAAGACATCGTTCAGAGCACACTTGGGGATGCAGTCGATCAAGTGTCTATGAACTTGCCTATCTATGAAGACATCAATTTGTTCATGCACAAGGATATCAAGATGGAATGGAAACAACATCACAACAAGCAATACCATCAACAGCAACAGAAGGCATCACACCTGCACACAACGAATGCAAGAGGAAGGTTGTTGACAACACAAAGGCAGAACAAAGTTGCAAGCTCAAGTAGATCCACTTGTGATGAAATAAGCTTTGGAGATTGAGGATATGAGGTGATGACACGACATGAAGATTGCACGAAGGTGGAGAGAGAAACAATGAAGGAGTTGCATGTGCTGAAGCAGAAACTTAAGGAAGAACATAAGCTGCACAGAAGAGAGAATGAGTTTCAGCAGGAACAGGTACATCAGGGGGTGCAACATGCACAAATGGATGAAACTGTGCCCGCACAAGTTATAGATCCATCCCAACAGCTAGCATGGAGCAGACAAGGTGAGTAGTGGTGTTGTTCGCATGTAAGGGAATTCAGCAGCATGCATGTCATTTTGCGCACGCATGTGACCCCACCCATTTGGCACACTCACCAGGGTGAAGACAAGAAGCAAGTCCGACTGGCGCTGAACATTTACTTTGACAAGTTGATGAGCATGGTCACTAGCACACACTTGGAGATCAACACAGACACTATGCATCAATATGTTGCTGGTCCATTCACACTCAAGACAATGATGCGCATGCTATCAAATGAGTTGGAGAGTGGGATCATATCAGTGTACCCGGATGCAATGGAGGAAAAAGTTCGCTTTCAGCAGGATGTCACCATTGAGCGCACGGACACCATCACGGACGACCAAGCTTGGCATCAGTTCGCCACCATCAACCATCACAAGGATGTCAAAGAGTTGGTCTTACCACAATGGTATAAGTGTTAGTGATGTCTTGCATGGCTTGCTTAAGCCATTTTGTCTCACATGGGTACATGTGCAAATTGTATGTAACGTCTTGTCAAGTGGAATTTCAAGTGTCGATAGTTGAATGTAAAAATCATAGAGTAGTTGAAGGGTCATGAGGATAGATGAACGGTCACAAAGAAGAATGTCAAGGGTCCCCCCACCCTTTGCTATAAATAGAACCTCATAACTCATTATAGACGCTTTTTGTCAGTCAAGCTTCCAATAGAAGTATCTTAGAGAAATCTTGGACATTATTGTAACGAGCCTTGGCTTCTCCACTGTGTAGAGCTAGTATATCTCTTTAGAGGAGGAGGTGTTTGATGAGCCCCAAAAATGTACAATTATTTGGGCTCATTCAACTTCCTAATTTGGCTTAGTCCACCATTCTCATTTGTTTATTGCATGTGTTTCATGAATATGTCGTATTGTATTCCAGCTATCTTGTTTACTCTAAATGATATATGTATTTGTTTTCTTATGCTTGCATGTATGGAATATTCTGTATAAGTATGTATGAATCTTACTGAAATGTGTTGATTGGTTTAACCATCACTTTGGATTTCTCATTAACTTGCTTTCCATCTTATGATGCATCTTCGCTCGTGTGTTCCCTTCCAAGCCGCGTACTATTATAGGTTTCCAAGGGGCACACTCACCCCACTTTCCATGTGTTAGAACTATTCGTGCACCTTCCTTGACTTACTGCAGTTATCACACTCTTGCTACCAATAGGGACATCTTACTTGCCTTTGTGCGAAACCGTGGTCAAGGCGATACAGTACGACCCACTATTGGGACTCCTACACCAAACGATCTGAGGTATAATTGGGAATTCTTACCGAGGAGATCCCCTGACATATTGGCAGGTCCAGCACCGTCAACATTTCTATTACTAGAAGGAGGGCCAAATGACAAGCTGAGTCCTCATCATGTGTTTTGAGTATTCACACATCTATCATGAAGTTTGTTATAGTTCGCCCTCCGAAATGTCTATCCAAAGGACATATCTTTCACATTGAGAGGGAGTTCTAGGATCACTTGTCATAAATCACGTATGATGGTGAAGGTGATGTGCCCTGGCCTGTGCACTTAAATGACTTCCATGCACTCATGGAAGGCATGGAAGATTTTAATGAAATAGAGGTCTATTCATTGCTCGCACACACACTTTGCGACCACCCATTGTAATGGTGTGGCACACTACCTCATAACTCTATGCACTCATTCAAGCAGTTCAACAATCTAATCGAATTTGTTTTCCATCATTTTGATCTTGAAGTACTTGATAAAAAATTGTTAAAACAATGGAAGGCCCTATACAAATCACCTATGGAGTTTTCAGAGCACTTCCATCTATTCATGTTTGAAGCCCTGAAAAGTCAGATGAAATTTCAATATCTCATGGACAAATTTGAATATTTCCTTATCAAATCTATCAATCCCAAGAAGAAGTTGAATCTCAAACCCTGCTCAACATACTTCGGTGATGGAGTTGCACAATCACAGATGGACATAGTCACTGTCACAAGTGATTCTCCATCGTCCCCTCTTCAAACAGCTCCACCAACGCAGAGTGATGTGGGAGAGCATGAACACACATTTGTCCAATCGTCACATCCTCCCGACATCGCTCCTTCTAATTTTCATGCAAGCTTGGTTGTGAATCCATTGGGTTATCACATGTATTGTGTACCTCAACCTCTGTTTTCGTATTCAGATGATCCTCCAGATGACACTGTCCTGTGTTCTTCCATTCTGGACTCTACACTTGTTGTGAACGAGGATCAAGCCATTGATGGAGTTGGTGTTGCACAACGAACATGCGTTGTCATTCAAGAAGAGTGTGACTGGGAGCTTGAACATCCACTGGAAGCAGACGACCATCCTTGTCTATTTGTGCCTCCTCCATTTTTTCTTGACATCCTTGATGATCCTGCCATCCCTATTATGGATGCACCCATTGTTGATCATTCGCAGGACACACAATATGTCAACCCATCTTCCGACAAAAAGGAGAACAAAGCTTTCATTAAACGTCCACTTGATTTTTCATGTATCTTTTCCGGAAACATAGAGGATGAACATTCTTGCTTCTCACCTACCGTTCTGTGTGATTCATCAAATCATGAGGATGTCGATCCACATCCTGAATTTTTTGATCTTGGTTGTCGTGATCTCTTTACCTCATCATCTGATCACGATGTTGATTCACTCATTGTTAATCTGTCTAAGCCACTGGTCTACAATGATCCATCTTTCAACGAAGTCGAAACCTCGTAGACTGTTGAGGCACTTTACCCTGAGCTGATGGTTATGTCAGACCCTCGCTATCCTGAGGTTGGTTTCACTTCTGATCAGGGAATTGTTCAAACATGCAAGGCTCCTCATCACTCATTGGTATGAATTGAAGATCAATCTAACACTCAGATTTCACTTCCTCCACTCGAACTACACGATCCCATCACTCAAGCATTGAAGGAATCTTACAAAGCAAGCACAATTGCGCAATGTAAGTGGCCTACCTTTCTCGTTTTCTTGCATGTCACGGTCAAGGGAATGCATACACTCAACATCTACACGTAATGTCACACAACATCATGGTAATTCCATGGACTGCATGACATGTACTTGCACTCTCTTATGTTCTGTGGATACATTGAACCTTGGAGTGTGTCTGTCTTCATTGTTATATCTTTCACATTTGTTGGTTCACACAGAAGTGTTGTTTGTGAACCATGCCTTCACCAACATGGCTCAACCAATGTGGTAGTGGCTACATTGGAAGTATCACTTCACATGAGATGACCCACGCACTGTTAGCTTAGGAGTAGGAGTAGTGTTTCCTTTTTGAGTTGTTTTCTTGCATGCATGTTTGCTTCTTTCTTTTTGTGTTTGTTTGCTTACTCGCTTTTATTTCGCATTTTCTTCTGCTTCTTTCTTTTCTTTTTGGTTTGTTTGCTTGATTTATGTCTGTAGGTTAGTTTCACATGGACCGTGTGTCATTCTTGAAACAAGCTAGGTGAAGTACAAGAGGACTTGTACAGATATCAACATTTGGTTATCTATTGTCCACTCTCTTATGTAAGAACTTGTTGTCTTGAGTCCACGATATGTTAAGGGAAAAAACGTATTGTTTGAAGTGAACCTTGGTGAAAACACAATGCTTGCACACTAGCTAGTATCAACTACTCTAGTCGGTTGTTTTTGGGTTAATCCTTGTCAGATCAGTCAAGTGGAGTAAGGTGAGGGGGAAAACCTTAACAAGAAAGTTAGAGGTATATATAAACTACTTCTCTGAAGGAAAACCCTCTTATGATCTCAATAAGTCGGGATCCCTCTTCCACCTCTGAAATGAATGTGTTATGCACAGTTACGAAAATGAAAAAATAAAAAATAAAAAGTGAAAATTTTCAAAAAAAAATGAAAAATGAATAAGGCAAAAGAAGAGAAAGGCTTCCTGCATAGAGAGGTAATGCAAGTAACTCCACCTGGGTACTGACCAGGCTTGTTGGCAGCAGATAAATGTTTGTGTTCATGCGTGACTCTGTCAGGGTACTATCCAGGCCTGCTGGTAGCGGAGTAACACTAGAGATGAAACTAAAACTCAAATGACTATACTGCTTGTGTCCCAATATACCCCTCATCCCCAATCGAAACAACTGTGTTGACTTGGTGTGGAATGTGTGTCGACCAACCAAGAGCTTGGGAGATGCTACATCTTACAATCAAGCAAGTGTGGAAACTAAGACGAATAGAGAACTGAACAATACTTTCGGAGGTGTTAGACTTGCCTTTCACAAACAAGGTCCATTCAGAGAGCTAGAGTTCTACCAGTGTGTTGCCAAGTGTTGTAGCAACTACAACCACCCTCCAACATTTTTCCATAGCTTCATTTTGGAGCCTCCCTACCAACCATCCTCAGCAACATGTCTTGCATTGTCAAGCACATCAACTTCAACTATTTCATAGAGTCTTATCGGCCTGTGAACGCAAGTTTGTTCCACCCCCTTCACATTTTGTTTTCTAAACTTAGTGTCAGTTGCTGGTTGAGAAGCTCCCTCTGGGAATTGCGCAATTCTGGAGGGGAACCAACCTTCCCTCCAGAAATTGCGCAAACCCCACTGGACACCCATCTGGGCTCCAGAATTGCACAATTCTTCCCAACAGTCTTCCTCTCAAAAAATGCGCAATTCATCCCAAGACAACTGCTCAGCCCAGAAATTGCATAATCCCTCTGGGACAACCAACCCAGCAAATATTAGAAATTGCGCAAATCTAGCCACGCAACCTATTGGGCTCGAAAATTGTGAAATACAGTTAGACATTCTTCCTTGAGAAAATTGCGAGGTCTGACCCAGGACAGCTGCTCAGCTCAGAAATTGCGACATGCAGTCAGATAGGCTTCCTTAAGAAAATTGTGAGGTTTGACCCAGGATAGCAGCTCAACCCAGAAATTGTGCAATCTTGGGAGATAGTCACCTATTCCTCCCAGAAATTATGCAATCCATTTGGGACAACCATCTCTTCTTAGCCCAGAAACTGCACAGATTTTCATCCCAGGTTCGCAAACCGATGCATGTGCCTTTAGGTTGACCGGTTCCCTTCGAAACTAAGCAAAACTGATTTGCATGTTTGGAATGCTTCTCCCAAGGTAGCATGCAAAGGAATCCCTTGATTCAGGGATCTATTTTTAGCAGTTGGAGGTTACATGCAAGGATTATTTCAGAAACCTCCCGCCAAGTGTCACTTTTCCTAGATTTGTGGCATGCACATCACAACCTCGATTTTATCAAAAATCATCAACCGGATGCTGCAAATTTCATTCCTCACATCAAACTTACAGCTCTGACATCCCACATTGCATCTAGGAGTCGTCGGCACATTCAAATTAGATGTTTTGGGGCAACCCCGCTTTTCATGTCTTGCGCTGCGTTTCTGTCACTTTTTGTGTTTCACTTTGTGTGAGTGTTGTACGCTTGATTTCAATGAGCGCTTGTTGTCATTTTGATGTATGTTAGCTTGTAGAAGCACCATTTCAATTTTCATTCGCATCTCACTGCTTTCACATGCATGACACTTTTTTTACACCAAAGGTCGACATGCGACGACACGTTTCACACACATGCATGTTTCCTTGTTTTCTAAATCCTACACTCTCTTGGCATGCATGATCATTCACTCTTGTTTACACTCAATCTCATCATGCATTCAAACTTCTCATGTTTTCATTCGCCCACCGGCCGGTGTTGGCTTCCTTGGCCCGGATCGTGCCTTGCTCAGCTAGAAAATTCATTTCTGGAAGCGAAGGCTCTTCATTCCCTCTAGAAATTATGCAATTCTGGCCCAACACTGACCTTTAGGCTTGCATTGCATAATTCTTGGAGGCAGTGTCTTGTTGACCCCATAAACGGAGCAATGAAATTGGCTGGTTGCATGTCACTATTGACTAAAATTATGCATTGCGAAGTTTATGTCCTTAGAAGGCCAATCTAGATTGTCCATTGTGCAGTTCCTACAGTAAGTCAACCTCCTGACAACCCAAACTATGCCTTGCACAGTTCTGGCAATCAGTGTCCCAGCCTCCCGGTGAAAATTGTGCAATCTTCACAGACAGTCACATAGGTATGTTGCATGTCAGTCCTTCAGTTTGTTTTGGTTTTCGACTGACAAATTTCTTGTCATGAGTGTTTATATTCCTCCAGGTATCACAGGTGTTCGTTTACCTCTCAGTAGCACAGGTATAATGGCTTCCAAAAGAGAAGAGTTGAAAGACACCGTTCAGAGCACACTTAGGGATGCAGTTGATCAAGTGTCTATGAACTTTCCTATTTATGAATACATCAAGTTGTTCATGGACAAGGATATTGAGATGGAATGGAACCAATGTTACAACAAGTAGCACCATCAGCAGCAACAGAAGGTATCGTACCTGCACGCAATGAATACAAGAGGAAGGTTGTTGACAACACGGAGGCAGAACAAAGTTGCAAGCTCAAGAAAATCCCCTTGTGATGAAAAAAAATTTGGAGATTGAGGCTATGAGGTGACGACGTGTTACAGCCTCAGAATTCTTCTGTCGAAACATGGGGGATAACAACCCAGTCTGGACCTTAAGACAACTCCCTTTCTTTTTAAAGTGGTGGCCCTGACTGGGGATAATGGGACCAGTTTCCTAGTGTGGGTTTTAAGGTGAGAGTGGGTGGTTCATGAGTGATTTGCAATAGAATAATGATAATCTAAGTGACCTATTCTATAATGCAATTTCTCTAACTAACTAATTCTAATATAAACCCCGGTATTCCTGTGTGGTATGTGATATAGAAAGATATTTGTTTAATAAGTGATAATAAAGATTGAACACAACTAAACAAATATGATAACGTAAAAGATAATTCCTTTGACCAAATAGTTAGTCAAAGGAATTTATAAAATATATCGCATATATGATGAGTTATATATGAAAATCACAACTTCAGCTAGGCATCATACAAAAGTGCAATTAATGATTAACGAAAACAATAAATCTCACATATAATTCATGAAAGTAAAGTTTTGCCACTAATTAAAT
>APFE030732290.1:0-16484 GCA_000404065.3 Pinus taeda | reverse complement strand
CAAAACAAAATGTCATTCAAAATGAATTGAGTTAGAACAACTTGGATGATGGGGGCCCTATAATTTAGTTGAATGTGAGGCAACTTAATAGACCCGTAGAAGGTTTAGCCAAATACCAAATTAGAAAGCCACACCACTTGCATATTCATAACTTGAAAACATTGATTAGGTAAAATCCATATGCACGTGGTTGACTACATGGTTCTTGTTGATCCATTGGAGGTTTCCAACAAAAATGCATTTGATATATCAACATATTTTGGTTATAAATATTACATGATTGAAATAAACCATTATGTAAAGGATATAAGAGAATTGATGTAGGACTATCCCAATAACCCACTTTTTGAAATAGTGAAATATATCATTTATTTTGATTTAATGAATGTGGAAGCAAAATTATTAACATGGGATCATAATATATATAATAAGTATAAGATGTGTATGAATTTCATATAGAGGATCATATTTATTCATAATGAATTTCAAGAAGTATGTGATGGGGATAGAGAAAAGGTTAATGTAAAGTTTAAAAAGCAATGTTGTATGGAATTAGACTTCCAAATTGATGAGGAAAATGTGAAAGGAAAAACTGCAAAGTATGTGATGCATTCAGATATGTGGATATCTTTATCCTATTAGGATTTTAAAGTGGCGAGACATGGGATTTGATAGATGAGATCTTCAACGTGTGAAGAATATTGGTATAAAAAAGTCAGAAGGTTATAAGGTCTAAATCCTTAACATGTAGCACTGGCAAGACATGTCTTGAAATTAGGAATCTTTCAGAAGATATGACTATCGCTCATTGGATAACAATACAAGGGGTGGAGGATGGAAGGCTTATCAAAGCAATACTATCTCATGTAAGGTAGGGTGAACTATCCATAGAAGAAATGTCTAATGAATTTAAAAAATAAGTTTGTTGAGTTATTTCTACTTTTATTTGGATTGTCATTGTATATATATATATATAGATAGATAGTCACAAGGTTTATATGAGATGGTTAACATGTTGAATGAAGAGATTTGTGATGATGTTAGACGTAATTGTCCATATTTAATCTTTACAACAACACTTAAACAATTCTTTTTTGCATTAAAAAATATGTATTGATTTATTACATTAATTTTATTCATTTGTAGATTATTTTTATTTTATTACTTATAAATATATTTGTGAATTTCATTAAAGATGCCAAAGAGGAATAAAAATGAAGTACTTGAGACCTTCAAAAGTTTCATTTAAAAAGCTAAGTTTGAAAGATAAAGAAAGTAATGGCTTGAAAATGTTGAACTTGATTGCATTATTGATCACTGCATTTGGAATGAGCTTGACACTATCCAATATCAAGTAATATTAGATGATTGCAAAAATATTGCAAATCTTATTCCTAAAAATTAATGCTCCCTAGTTATTGCATATATTCCTCATGGTTCAATACCCAAAGAATTGTATATCATAGTCAACTTTATACTTACCAGCCTTTAATAAAGTATTAACATGATTTGTAGAAGTAACAACATCACCACTTTGGAGATTTGTGACCTTTCATTAAGAGCAACCTTAGGATTAGTACTATCAAGTTGTGATGACAAAGTGAACTCAATGAAGTAGCTTTTATAGTAAGACATTTAAATTGTATGTTTAGTGATTAGAATTAGAATTAAATTTTATTTATGTACAAGTCAACTAATTTTTTACTATTTAATGTTACAATCAAAAGCCAAATATTTGTACTTCTGGTGGTGAGATAATTACAAGTGATACTAAAATGGTATGATGCATTCTCTACAAAAAATAATACTAATAAATATATTCTTATGTATGGAAAAGATGGAAGGAGAGATGATCAAGTAATGGTAAATAATGATATGGTAAGAAAACTAACATATGAAGAAAATGATGTGAAATGAAAGATCGTTAACATTTATCAAAAGACAAACATTGATTAATTATCTCATAGATAAATTTTCAAATGAAGGAGGTTGGCTTTTGGATTTGTTGTTAGGTTCAGGTAAGATTTATGATATGAAAACAAACTTTAATCTTTATTATTTTTTAACTTAGACATATTTATGTTAATTTGGTTAATTATTTCTCGTATATTTGGTTATTAGGTATGACACTAGCATGATGCTTACAAAAATGAATAAACTGTAGCCATTATAATGATCCACTACAATGCATTCGATAGAGTTTCGAAGAACTTTGATGGAGACTGCGCGCTGCGAACTGGAGTCTGACCTAGCCTGAGCCTGCAGCCTGCGCCTGCATCTCCAGGCTCCGCTTGGCAGGGGCGCTGCTGCCCTCTCCGATCCCTGTCTCGCCTCACGCATTGGCCTGCCTTCCTTGGATTCTGCCTGCCTCGTGCTGCTCTGGGCGCCTTCTACTGCCTCCGCCTCCCTCAGCGGGTTTATGGTCGTTTAAAGGTTGCCCCCCCCCCCCCCATCTTCCCTGCGGGCCTGCAATGGCAGGCTCCGCCTCCCCGCCTCCAGTCTCTGAGTCCCCTGAGGAAATTTTTGCTTCGCTCTTGACGGATCCCTCTGAAGCCAGACCCCGTCCCGCTCTTTCGAAGTTCATAAAAAAATTGGATGAGATCCCTAAGGTTATCCTTCCTCCTTCCCTTCCGCGAAAATCGGCAATAGCATTATCAGAAAGAGGACTTGTTGGACAGTTTACAGGTCTTTGGCCTTCTCCTCGCACTGTCCAAAAATGGGTGGAGCGCAACTGGAGCTCAATGATTCAGGGAAAGATCGCTATCAGATTCTGCAGGAGAGGATACTTCACCTTCCTGTTCGAGTCAAAAGAAGACAAGAGCCTCATTTTCCGCAATGGCCCTTACTTCATGGACACAAGAGGGCTTTATCTGAACAGATGGACCCCGGATTTCGACCCGGAAATGGACATCCCAAGCGCCGTTCCTGTGTGGGTGCGCCTTCCTCTTCTGCCCCTTCACTGCTGGGGGGATGAATCCGTCAAAGCAATCGGCAATGCAGTCGGAAAATACATAGACAGATTAGAACCAAGGGAGAATATGCATGCATGCACAAGGATTTGCGTGGAAGTCGACCTGGGGAAAGGACTGCTAGAAGCAATCAAATTAAAGGTGGATCAATGGATGCACATCCAACAGCTGGATTACGAACAACTGCCCTTCAAATGCAAGGTATGTCACGAGTACGGCCATTTCGCCAATAGATGTAGTAAGCTAAAAGTAAATGATGTAGAGCATAATGAGGAAAATGCAGGGGGATCTTCGAAACAAGTTAAAAGGAAAAAGCATAACCCAGGAACTAGCTCCACCGCACCTCTGTCATCAAGTCTCCCCCCTCCTCCTCCCCCTCCCCTCTCAGCCTTCCCCTCCTCTCTCAACCCCTTTGAATCTCTATCAGCAGAAGTCCCATCCTCCCCTCCTCAATCCCCTCGACCAGCTTCTCCTCGCTCCATCCCTCCTCCCTCTCCTACCCCCACCATTGAGAGAATCCTTACCAGAAACAAGGCAAAAGAAGTGAATCAGCCTTCAGACCCTCAGAGAAAAGCTGGCAGAAAATCGAACAAAGAACTGAGAGACGAAGCAGCTACTAAGGAGATGGCAACCGGCACTCAGCAACCCATGGACTCATTTTTAGGCAAGTTAAAAGGGAATGGCGAAAAGGCCAAGGAGAAAGCAGGACTCCACCCAACAATCGGTAAATAATGAATTTGGTCTCTTGGAATTGTAGGGGAATGGGCTCTTCCCTAAAGGTGAAAGCAATCAAGGACCTTTTGAATCAGGAACAGCCAGACATTCTCCTAATCCAGGAGACCAAAACCACCGAGCAGGACTTCACTTTACAAACACAAAGATTCAAAAATTACTCAGGAACATCAAAAGGCTCAGATGGGGCCTCAGGGGGAATAGGCACATTATGGAATAAAAATAAGTGGGAAATCAGCAACTCACAGCTATGCAACTGGTGGATCAGAACAGATTTAAGGAACAAGAGCACTCAAGAGGTCTACTTCATATATAACATATACGTACCCAACCACTACAGAGATAAAATCAGCTGTTGGAATACCTTAGAAGCAGATCTCTCCTCCATTCAGAGCAGTCTAATAATCCTTGGGGGAGACATGAACCTAATTAGGCAGGTGGAGGAAACATTTGGTGGTAATTTCCACCCAGACTCATCGAGAGACAAGCTAGAAGCAATCATCCAGCTCTTCAACCTGATCGACACCCCTTTGTCGAATGGTAAATATACTTGGACCAACAAGAGAGCAGGCTCTCACAATATAAAAGAGAGGTTGGACAGATTTCTCATACAGGAAGGGATGGCCAGCAACTTTCAAGTAATTAGAAGCCACATAATCCACGGAACAGCTTCAAATCATAAAGCGGTGGTCCTCTCTCTGGATAAAGAAACAAACTTAGGCCCCCTTCCCTTTAAATACAACAAGTCCTGGGATAGCCATGAAGAATTCCGCTCTCTTGTGCAAAATTAGTGGGCAAAAGAAATATCAGGCTCACCTCACTACGTGTGGGAAACGAAACTAAAACAATTAAGGACAGTTATAAAGCAATGGGCAAGAGAGATGGCAAGATCCGAAAGAAAAAAGAAAAACGATCTGCTGTTGGAAATGGAGAGATGGCACAAGGAAAAAGAACAAGCTCAACACACAGCAGAAGACATAGAAAAGGAAAAAAGCATGTTTATGGAGCTATACAGGCAAAATCGTGTGGAGGAAGAGGAAAAAAGAATGAAATCTCGCTGCCTATGGTTGAAAGCAGGGGACAAGAACACCTCTTTCTTCCACAATAATGTCAAGACCAAAAGAGCCAGAAACCAAATTGATAAAATAGAAGTGGACAGGAGAGAATTGAAGGAACAAGAAGAGATAAAAAACGCAGCCTTTGAACACTTCAAGGCTCTCCTCACAGCAGATCCCCAACAAAACGACAGCGCAGCATTCCTCAGTGTATTGGAGAGCAAAATTAAGGAGGAACATAACAGCAAGTTGGAACAAGACCCTACAGAAGAAGAAATTAGAGAAGCTACCTTCAGCATGCAACAAGACAAGGCTCCGGGGGCGGATGGCTTTTCAGTTGCATTCTACAGGCAGCATTGGGAAATCATAAGGAAGGACTTTGTGAGAATGGTGAAAAACGCATTCAGAAAGCACAAGCTGGGGAACAACACTAAATCCTCTCACATCGCCTTGATTCCCAAGGAAGCAAACCCCAAATCATTTGATAGATTCTGCCCCATATCACTGTGTAATGTTTCGTACAAGATCATAACAAAAATTATCGACAACAGGCTCAAGAATCTTCTTCCTATCATAATCTCCGAGAATCAGGGTGGCTTTGTCCCAAAGAGGCAGATTATAGACAATGTTATTCTTATACAGGAAGCCATTCACAGCAGTCTCATCAAAGGAGAACGAGGAATGATCATTAAGTTGGATATGGCCAACGCTTTTGACAGAGTGGACCATTCTTTCTTAAGAGCAGCCTTAAAAAAATTCGGGTTCTCCTCCAAAATAGTCGACATCATAAGTGGGTGTATCTCCAACCCGTGGATCGCCCCGCTGATCAATGGTCGTCCAAGCAATTTCTTCAAAAGTTCCAGGGGTCTAAGGCAAGGGTGCTCACTATCCCCTTTCCTTTACATTATTATGGCGGAAACTCTAAGTGTGCACCTAGAAAATCTCCGCCTCAAGAGAGAGATAATGGGGATAAGCATTGAAAGAGGAATAAAGGAGATAAATCACTCTCTATTCGGACGACACTCTTTTAATTGGGGGAGCTTCCAGCTTGATGGCGAGGAGGTTCAAAAGAGTTCTGGATGCTTTCCTTCAGGTTTCAGGTGGTAAATTAAACAACAGGAAATGTAAAATTTACACATGGAACGTGCCATACCAGATACAACAAAGTATATCCCAAATTTTAGACATCCCTCTCCAAAGAAACTGGACTTCTTTCTCTTATTTGGGCTTACCCCTGGCGAAGGAGCACATCAAAGCAGAGGTATGGACAAAACACATAGAGAAGATGAGAAGCCTCCTCCAGAGTTGGGGAGTCTCCTGGCTAAACCTAGCAGGCAGAACTATCCTCATAAAGACTGTCCTTTCAGGGTTGCCAATCTACCAATATGCGGTAATTATGGCCCCAGCAAGTATCCACAAGCATATGGAACTCATTATGAGAAGCTTCCTCTGGCAGGGAGGAAAGCAGGACACAAAGAAGTTCAGCTTAGTCAATTGGGGCCAAGTCACCCTCCCTTATGAAAAAGGAGGCCTCTCAATAAAAAACCCAAGTCTCTCTAATCAGGCTTTGGGGCTCAAACTGATCTGGAAGATCATTTCAAGCAAGGGATCATGGTGGGTGGAGACCATAAAAAGAAAATACCTCAGCAGTCCAAACTCCAACATCCTCAATGACCTCATAATAGACAGACCCTGCACCCCGGTGTGGAGTTTAATCAAGAAAGTCCTGCCTCACTTCAGAGAAAATGTCTCTAAGCTCGCGGGCAATGGAAAGGACACCAAAATTTGGGCTGATAGAATAATGAATTCCAACCCAAGGAACCTTCTGCAAGAGCTCAGGCCTTTACAGGATTGGATGGAAGATCAAAGGTTAATCACTTTGTACGACATCTCTTCATGGAATCAAAATAGATGGAGAGATTGGAAAGAGTTGCAGCTACCCCAGGATCTCAAAGAGTCTTGGTACAATCTGAAGTCTTCCCTCTCTGGAAAAGCACCAGTAAATAAAGAGAAAGAAGACACATACATCTGGGATTCATGTGGAGGGCCATTCTCAGTTAGAGAAGGGTACAAATCTCTTCAAACAGAAATCCAACAGCCAATTGGAACCTCCACACCGCTACCTGGAAGTCAGAATGCATCCCCAAAGTAAAACACTTCAACTGGACCCTTCTAAAAGGGAAAATTCTAACAGCAGAAAATCTGAGGAAGAGAGGAATCCAAGGCCCCTCGATTTGCTGCTTCTGCAAAGCAGAGGAGGAATCTATACAACACTCCTTTCTCCTCTGCCCATTGGCTCAGAACTGTTGGAATCAGCTTGCTAGCCCCCTGGAAGTCCGAGGAAACTACGAACAGGTGCACACCCTCCAAAAAACTTGGAAAAAAGACTTTCCACACCAAAGAAAAGGTAAAAACAATATAATTAGAGTTTGGAAGTGCATCCCTGCCACCCTCTGCTGGAATCTTTGGCTTGCCAGGAACAACTATGTATTCAACAACATACAACCAAGACTGGGCACTATCATAGCAAAGACAATAGCCAACATATCAGAGGCAGTGAGTGCGAAGCTCATAACTATTCCAGATCAGACGAGTTGGGCTCAAGAGGAAAAGGATTGGTACAATAAATTTAACATTCGTCACACTCAAAATCCTCCGCCAAAGAGCAAAGCACACCAGAAACAATCCATCTGGAAGCTCAGGGGAACCAAAGAGGAGATTCTTCAATGGATTCGCGCCCAAAACCGCCCTACTCTCTTCTTTGATGGAGCATCAAAAAACAACCCTGGAGCAGCAGGAGCAGGAGGCATAATAAAAGATCAAAATGGTGTACCTATCTGCAGATACGAATGGGGTCTTGGGAAAGCTTCAAACAATGCAGCAGAAGCTTATAGTCTGCTCCTTGGCTCCACAATTCTCTCCAAAAAGGGCTTGAAGAACGCTATCATCCTAGGGGACTCGGCCATCATCATATCATCTATGAACACAGGGAAAAAATTCATAAAGGAAGGCCTCAATAATACCAGAGCAAGGATTATAGACAATCTAAGAGACATGGGGGAAATATCCTTCATGCACGTACTCAGAGATCATAACGTAGAGGCGGATTTTCTAGCAAATGAAGCAGTTAAAAGGAAGCAAGGTCAGGTACGTGAGGATGACAGAACATATGATAGAGCAATCCCATAAGACCTCCCCTTGTCAATGGAGCCACCAGGTCAGCCCTCTTAGAATCTATCAAAAAATCCTCTTCAGCATCGGTCCTCTCAACCTCGATCCTCCATCCCTCCCCTCGCTGTCGCCTCCCATCATTTCCTTCGACCTTAGTGCCATCCTCCCTCACCTTCCTCGTGATTTTTATCCTGACCATGCAGGTATCTGTCCCCTCAGTCCTCCTGGAGATCGCACTCCAAATCTAAAGCGCGATCCCGCCTCGGTCTCTGATGAAAAAATCCCTCTCAGGCATCATAACTGCCTCTCCCCCTCCCTTTATATCTCCCCTCCCGTCTCAGGCTTTCTCAGATTTTCTCCCCCTCAGTCACAGGTTGGCATTGTGGTCTTTGCAGAGAGTGATGGTGAGTTCATTGTGAATGTTTGTGTGAGCAAGGCGCTCCCCCCTGCCCCCATCTCCAAGCGTAGCTCCCAGCAGTCCCTTAGCTCGGTTCTCTGGACCAGAACAGGCCGAGCGTTCATCCACAACAGCTACAAACGGGGACACTTCCAGAAATCCGCCAACAGCAGGAGAGACACAGAGCAGCGCTCTGTGTTATTGGTAACCGTTTATTTCAGTTCTGAGTTCATTTTTATTACTGACTTCGGGTTTCTGGGCAGTTGCAGAGGCTCGGTCTTTGTTTCGTTGCTCCCTCATCTCAGCTCTCATCGCCATTCGCTTTTCTCCCCTCTGATTCTCTCCCTCAGTATTCCTCTCCTCTTAAATCCCCTTCTCCTCGCTGTTCTCCTCTCCCCCACAGACTCCTGCAAACATCTCAACATCATGGAGGATCAGCAAGGTAACCAGGGCGCACCACAGCGAATCATCAAGCCCATGGATCAACTCTTCAACAAAGAATGCACAATGTGCAAGGCCCACACAGTCATGATCAACAAGTTCGTCAAACACTTCAATGAGCTGAAGAGCGACTATGAATCCGACAACAGGTCGAAGCGCAAGAAACTGGAAAAACAGAAGGAAGAAATAGAAATCTTGAAGGGAAGGTGCAGTCACCTTGAGGAAGCAATAGAACAAATCAAAACCCTCACTCAGAGCTACCAAGCTTCAGCTTCTACCAAAGCGAGTGCCAAGAAAGATCCCATGCCCGATGACTCGGTCACTCAGAAACTCCACTAAATTCCATTCGCTGCAAATTTTGCTACATAGGAGGCGCTTTTGTCAGGCAATATAGCCGTTCCCTCTTTAATTTCAATTCCCATAGAGGCAGAAATGAGGAAAGTGGGTCTGCGCACCCGATTTTGATCCTCTTCGCCAAAACTCATGATAGTTATGTAATAGAACTTCGTTCACGTTTTTTATAATACAAAAGTATCTGACTTCGTTAAAAAAGAAAAATGATCCACTACAATGCAATTTTATTCAGCAAAGAATTAATGCTATCAAAGTTCTTCGAAATGAAAAGCAAGAAGCTGGTTTGGGGAAAGGAGATTTGAGTGAATCACATGCAACAAAAATGTCAAAGGAACCTGAGTCACCATTAGATGGATTGTTTGAAAAATAACTTGTTGGGGGACTTGCAAACAATAAAGATCCATTATAATAGCAAAATGAACCAATTGAAGCACAAAATATCATGAAGGAAAATGATAATAAAGCTCTTGAAGATCATGAATTTGGCTTCTATGATACTATTGATTAATTTTGAGTTGTACTTGACAAAAAAGTTTACTTTTGGAAATTGTTAATAAGTTGTAATTTTTTTACTTTGAGATCTTATTATAAAAATATGTATTCATTTGTTGTTCTTTTATGATTATTTTTTATTATGTTGTTTTTACTTTAATTTTTATGTGAAACATTACTCTAGAGAAAACACTTTAATATTGTCATCTTTTAATTTCATTTTTTTGGGTTTAGTTATCCCCATAAAACACTTTTATTTGACATGTCATTTTAGGCAAAAACTTCCAAAATGTGTATTTTTTAATTATATTTATATTTGAATTTTATTTTTTTGCTAAATGTTTAAAAATATTTTTTTAGCGACAATTATTTGTTGTATTGAAATAAAAATAGCGAAGTGTTAAAAATGATATTTTACACTATATTTAAAAAATATGACACCCTAAATTATTTAATGATATATAATTACATGGAAAATATTAATTCCAAAATACTAACTATTTTTGTTAACATTGAGAAAAAAATAGAAAAATTTATTGCAAAAAAACATTGATTAAAAATAAATAATAATAATAATAAATAATAAAACGTCGAAGAATGCTTAAAACGCCGACATTGGGAAAAAAATGATGAACTTGAAAAAAAAACAACAACATTTGAAAGAAAACAAATAGACAAACTTGAAAAACAATTAAAAAACCAACAATTGCAAAAAAGATTTTAAATGTCAAGAAATTGCACCCCCCCCCCCCCCACCCCGCAAAAAAAAGGGTGTGACGAAGTAGCACCGCTTCCAAAATGAGCATAAAAATCAACACTAAAAGTGACCTCTAGAAAACAAGAACTCAATGACATTCTCGTTAAGTTTATAACTATGTTCATGTGAAAAAATATCAAACTGGACCAACATCATTACACTATTGGCTAATCTCTCACACATACAAAGAAGAAATGACCTCTTACAATGTTAACTAAACAAGAGGTGGAAAAAGTAGTTGTTTGGTCTAAGGAGATGGCTAAAATGTGCCATGGGCTAAAGTTGATACAATTAAATGCCAATGTTTATCAAATTTGTTAATGGAGATCAAATACATTCAATGATGAATTTCCTAGGAAATCATGGTGGATAGGATGCAAGAAAATACATCTAGAACATATATTATGAACAACAATGGGTTGAGTTAGAGGCGGAGCTTTGAATTCAAGCATTGCAATTGTGACCAAGTTATATGATGCTCTACGAAAAACATATGAGAAACATTCTTCTACTTTGAAACATATATGAAACTATGACTAGACCAGTTCACAAGCTCAAAGGACTTGTGGCATGCAAGTATTTACTAAGAAAGGGAGTAGGAACATGCCAAAAATTGTGCCTAAGGGAAAGGAGTGAATAACTATATTCTGCTATGTAAACACAATTAGTTCAGTATTTCATGGGTTCTATTTGTTCAAAGGAGAGCTTCATTTGAAACTATATATATTGGAATGCATGAGCCATCAAGTTGCATAGCTACACATCCCAAAGCATGGATGATTAAAAAATTGTTTATGAATTGGATTTATTATTTTTTTTGCATATGTACCTAGTAATGCCTCACTTACTAACAAACACACATTAATTTTTATGGCCATGGTAGCCACATAGATTTACAAATCATGAAGGAGGTAAAAAAGAGGCACATAGACCTGTTGACTTTAGTTACACACTACTCGTAGGTTGTAACCCCTTCACGTGAGTGTGTTTGAGCTTCTTATGAATTAATTTAGGTTTGATAGAGCGTCATGGATGGAAAAGAACCTAAGGGTATAGGTAATAAGGTTTGAATTAATAGAACTTGCTAGTAGTTATTTTTGAAAGGTTTCTACACCTTCAAACATCAAGGTTAGGTTTAAGTAAACTAGAATCTAGCCACTAAATTATGGCGCTCTTACCACTGAAATGACTTGTAATCAAGCCTTTCTATACATAGAAAGGAAGATGCAAATCCCATTATGAACATGTTGATATTCTCTCCAGGAGAATTCCTTTCATTGATTGATTATGATGAACATGTCAATGAAACTAAATTAGACGAAGTAGCTCAATACATTGTGGAAGCTATTCCATCACATGTACCACCTACATATTTTTTGCATCATAATGAAAATGACAACGTTGAATTACATATGATTTAATGTTGTTAAGCAATGGGAAGCATAAAAAAGCAATGACATTGGCAATCCAAGTAGCCCAACCCAGATCGTTCGTGGAAGCCATGACGATTATGAATAGAAATGTTGTTACTAGCACTAATGAAGAAACCCTTATCATGCCTTCATTACTAACAAATTTGAACAACAATGAAGTTTTCCATTATTTTGTGGTTGTTAGATGTCTAGAAGAACATAATTAAAGTGATGATTAACCAAACCAAAAAGTGAGTGAAGAAGAATCATTGTTCCTAAATGATTCTCAATCAACCAAGTATCAAACCATTACTCAAACAATTCCTAATGTTTCTAGTAGAGAGAATGATAGAGTAAGTAGGGGCATGAGCATCATATTTTCTTTGATTATATAGGAGCTCCCACCTACTAACTTTAGAGGATTACAACACACGCTTGGGAAAAACAAAAGAAAAATGATATGTTTTAATTGAAACAAAACAAGAAGGATATTAGAAATGAGAAGAGAGAGATAAGGATTGTTGTAGTAGAACAACCAAAATAAGTAAGGATTAAAAAAGAAAGGGAAAGGAAAGAAAAAGAGCACCAAAAACAATTGGAAAGGGATGGTGAATAACAATGAAAGGCACTAAAAAAACTTCAAAAGGAGAAAAGGATGACATAAGAGCTTGATAGGGCCACAAATGAGCTTGGATAAATGAGAATATTTATCAGTGAAATCAATTGCATTGTAGAGAATGAATGATTCTTCCAAGACCTGATCAGCATTATGATCCCTATTATCATCTAATTCCAATACCCCCATTCCCACTCTCTTCCTACTAGTTTGAGGGTTAATCCATATGTCCTCTTCCAACACCTCCAATTCTTCTGGAGTAGTGAGCAATTGTCAAAATTATACTTTTCCTATTCCTTTTTAGATGTAGGAAGTGAAATGCCACTAATAATATGTAGGGAACTCGACCAAATTGGATCAATACAATGTCATAAACTAAACATACTTAGGTAATGAATATACTTATCCTCCTTACAATGTCATAAACTAAACATACTTAGGTAATGAATATACTTATCCTCCTCAAGCATGAAGATTTTTTTCTATGCAACTTAACCACATGCAATGTGGATTTTGTTGCAAATGCATTTTTTTGTTCTCTTAGTTGTCCTTGGATGCAAGCTAAAACCTTAATTAGCATGTATTCATGCCCAATTTATAAATTCATTTTCTATATAATTTCTAGGTCTTACTTTCCTCTTTAAATCGAGGCATTGTATTCAAATAATGTTAATATAAATGAATAATTAGTCTTCTATTTTCCATATCAAAAAGAACTAGCCCAATTCCATTACAAAACTTGTAATTTCAACCCAAATAATAGATACATACTAAAATCCAATTCATTATACACATACAAACAATGTAAAACAAACTAAAAGTGTGAAATGATGCAATTAATTAATGCATTATGGGATAGAGATTACACATGCTTGAAAACAATATCTATCCACATTAAAGACAATTGCAAATGGCTAGAAACTAATTGCTACAAAGCAAAACATTGAATCCATTCGAGTGCACATTTAAGTCTTGCTTGGTGAACTACAAGTGGATGCCTAGAACGAGAGAGATATCAAGTTCTTCCATGTAGAATGATAATAGAATGGTCATGGGGATCCAAGTCCAATACATCCAACACAACAAAATTTCTCTTTTTAATTTTATGCTAGAACCCCATTCAATTCTACATTTCATTCAAAAGAGAATATATCTCATGAATGGGGATTTGGATTATACTGAAGATCCAAGATTTATAGGTATTTGGTTAGAAAAGAAGATTATATACACAAACTATATTTGACTCAATGCTTTAGATTTAAAATTTATGGAAGCTATACTCAATAATTACAACTCAATTACTCTTCACAATATTGAGAAAAAAAAATCAAAGATCATAGTGCTTAACATGTACTGAAGTGTCCTAGTGAGCCTTTTAGGCCTATGGGAAACATAAATGCAATTCAAGGTGCTTGCAAACCAAGGGAGGAGACGTAATTGTTATGTAATTACTAACCCAAATAGGTCATAATTAAAAGATCAATAGGTCACTAAATCCAACGAATCACAAATAAGGGAGAAATATGAATCCTACTAATTCCATTGAGGAAAAACCAATCAAAAGAAAGCTTCATAAAAGATTTAATCCCTAACTCTAGATATTTTAAATAGCCATGCATCTTGTTTTATAGAGATGTCTATAGTAGATCTATTAATGTTTGTTTTTAGCTAATTGCACTAGAGGCAAGGAGATAACTACATGTAATAGTAGGACAGAGGCAACCACAACCTTGGTCAACTAATGCTTTTAGATATCAAGGATCCTTTTCCTAGGCATTATCTATTGGAATGCTAACCATTTCCATTGCTTGGAATGATGTTAAACTTGTGGGAACACATGCTGGGAGAATGAACCATGAAATCCTTGGAGTTTAGTTTCCAAACCCCAAACATGCAAGAAAACCCACAATGTACACAATCATCAACACACATAACCAACAAACAAACAACAAAGATTTGGTTTGAATCCCTAAAAAGATTGAAGGCATGCTAAACCTAACATAAGTGGATTTTTCCTACATTGAATCTTTTAGGTCTAATCCTTGAGCATGCTAATCCACTTACTTCAATGCAACTTCCTTTATTTCTAATCCCACGCTCCATGGACCATATTTAGGACCTTGCCTTGGATTCTAGTTTCCAAAATCCAAGCATGTAATTAATAACATGTAAGGAAATCCATAATAGAGATATATTATTAACATGTAAGCGACCCCACAATGATTAATAGTATGCAAGCAAAGAAACAAACAATGAACATTTTGTTGGAAGCCTTCCTAGAGTGTTTGAAGGTACACCAAACCCAGCATTTATGGACTTATCTTACAACAATCTCTCAGTTCTAGTTCCTATTGTTGGTCCATGATTTGTCGCCATTTCACCATTATTTATAGACATCCTTTTAACTATTTATGTCATTCTTTCATCCATTGATTACCCTATTACCCACAATTTCTCGAAAAAGCATCACAAACATTTCCAATGTTCAAAGTGGTTAATTGTCATACATTTTCTTCATTTTTAATGAATTAATTAGGATTATGATTGGTTATACTAATGACAATTTGGCCAATTCAAATTCTATAACACAACTCAAGTTTCTATAGCTATCTTTGTGCTTGAGGTGGTAGCACCATTCTAGAAGGAAATTCGGCACATGGACTTTGTTTCTAAAGGTTCCAATATGGAATTGTGTTGGTCAATTTCCACCCAAATCACATGTATGAACCTCCAACAAGAGATCAAAGGAAAAACACAATAGTTTTGACCATTCAACTTCAAATGTAGTTTCTGACCAAATGAAAATAAATTTAAAAAAAAAATAAAACATGGTTTTCTTCATAACGAGGCCAATTAGGCTCCAAATAGGTGGTTTCCTCAAATTTATTACGGTTTGAGAGATTTTCCTGGTTATTTGGAGCCATATTTTCTAGATTGTGTGGACAAATAGATTGACAAATCTTATTCGATGCCCATTTAACAAAACTTAGTACCACGAGCTATTATGTAGCAAATTCAGGGCAAAAAATAATCACATCTTCAAGAATTTGATGCTCTGAATTGTAGAAATTGAACTCTGGTAGAAATAAACCATTGAGATGTTCCCTTTTGTAATTAGTTTTTTGCCAAGAGAGTCTCATAAATTTATATTTGGAAATCTTATAAATTGATTTATTTTTCAAGCAAGAGACATAAAAAATTAAGAATTGATTTTATTATCATTTCCTTTTGAAGATTTTTTTTACACTTGAACTAATACAAGCTTTGTTCATGGAATATATGTGATTATATTTTTTATTCTAGTCTCATGATCTGATTTATTAACAACTCACATTCACTAGGAGGCCCCCCTGACGATATGTGAGAGATAATATAGATGTCCTTTATTACTTAGATTTAATTTCCTTTCACTCTGCAAATAGATCTGCTCATTTCATTTGAATGCTCTGTTTTAATTCAAAGCTTTGTTTTCACTTATTTCTTCTTGTTTTGTTAACAGGTCAAGTGCTTGATAATTAATAAAAAATACCATAAAGATTTTACTTTGATTGTATTGTAGAGCTTAGTCTTATATTCATGCTTATATAATCTATTGACGGTGTTGGGTACCGCAAACATATAGGGGGTCTCCCTAATGTGAAGTCCCAATTAGACCTCACAATGTTTAGAGTAGGATCTCCATCTGAACTATCAGCTTGACCACCATAAATTAAGGTTTTCCTTTATCTCAATGGATAACATAAGAGATTATGCATATAACCCTTTGAAAAAACAAGTAAGTTGACATTGTGAAACACCAATTGCAATGTGTAAAAGGAGGCCTTTTGTTATGAAACCATCTCAAGAAAAGATAGAAAAGATAGATCAACGCCTTAGAATTCAGCCTCTTCGAGGGGGCAATGTTAGGCCCCTATACTACTAGTGTAACCCCTTATTATTATTAGTACAACCCCCTTATTATATTGATGTACCCATGTAGTTCCCATATTGTTACTATTGTGCCACATAGAAGCCCACTATTGTTATTATTGTGCCCTTACATTATTATTTTTATGTAGGCTCTGATTATATAATGACCCCTTAGACCT